>JAREIS010000783.1:0-44398 GCA_030060385.1 Muscicapa striata striata | reverse complement strand
AGTGGCAATGTTTTTCCCACTCATCAGCAGCCCAGATGCTTTCCTCAGTTGCCAGTCAGCCTTTTCCACCTTTCAGCCACCCCACAGAGCATTGGCTACCATCCATGAATCAGTGTAGAGGTAGAGCTTTGGCATTTCTCTCCCCAGCAATGCCCAAGGCCAGCTGAACAGCTTTGAGTTCAGCAAGTTGGCTTGATCCACCTTCCCCTTTGGGTAGCTTGTGCAACCTGTCGTGTGGGGCTCCATCGGCTGCTTTCCACTTCCGATTCATTCCCACGATCGACAGGAACCCGTCGGTGAAAAGAGCGTAGCAGTTTCATCTGCTGGCAGCTGGTTGTCAGGTGGGGCTTCTTCAGCTCGGGTCACTTGCTTCTGCCTCCTCCTCGGCAAGACCAAAATCTTCACCTTCTGGCCAGTTTGTAATTATCTCCAAAATCCCAGGGCGATTTGGGTTACCAATCGGGGCGCTGCGTGATGAGGGCAATCCACTTGCTCCATGTGGCGTCGGTGGCATGGTGGGTAAAAGGGAAACCCTTTTCCTTTGAACATCACCCCAGCACTGGCAGTGGGGTGCCAGGAGAAGTTTTTTCTGTCCCAAATTACCTCTGGGCAGCAAACTCCTTAAAGGCACCCGATTTTTCCCCCCCCCCCCCCCCCCCCCCCCCCCCCCCCCCCCCCCCCCCCCCCCCCGCGGGTGCCAGGAGGAGGGAAATCGGCGTACAGGAAGACCCCAAACCCTATAGGAAAGTTTTTTTTTTTTTTGGGGGCTAAATTTGGGTTTTCTTTTGTATGTGGGCCCTGCTTCCATTACTCAGGAAGGCCTGGCGTCCTTTGATTTCCCTTTCGGGGAAAAATTCCAGTTATTTTCTCCCCAGCCTTGTTGGTGTCCCCCATTATCAATGCAATGGGGGCCCCCCTTTCCAGGAGCTGATGGAAATCAGTGCGGGTGACCAGGTAGAGGAGCTCATAATCTGGCTGTATTCAGGATATGTTCTCCAAAAGAAAGCCTATGGCACCTAGGAAAGCTTGTGTTTCCTTCTTGCTTATTGGTGCTGACATTGCAGTGATCTTATTGATGACCTCAGTGAGGACCTGGCGCCGTCCGTCTTGCCACTTCACTCCCAGGAACTGGATCTCGGCAGGTCCTTTGACTTCCTTTCTTGATGGCAAGAAGCCAGCTTCCAACATAAAATCTGGATGATTTTCTCTCCCTTCTCAAAGACCTCTGTTGCCGTGCTCCCCACAATGATGTCATGAATAGTATACCGCCAGCCATTCCGCTAGCTCGGATCAGGTAAACTACAGTCTCGGCCACCTCGGAAAAGTAGACCACGATAATCCGGCACGCGGTCTATGCACCGACCTCCCGCTTCAAGCAGGCAGACCGCTGGCGAACTGACCAGACCGGCCAGGCTGGGTAGACCTGATCTCGGCGGCGTCTGAAAAACCGGATGCTGCCCCCAGTGCCGCCATTCCCTGCCATGACATCCCTCCGGTACTTAGGCGGACTGGCGGGACAATGCATTTGAGCTGGGTAGACCTGGTCTCCGGCGGCGCTGGAAGAGGTGATCCCTGTCACCGTGGCTGAGCTGATCCCAGTGCCCATCCCGGCGGCATGTCGTCAGGCCAGGCCCTGTAAGAGCTGGTTTCAGCGGCGTCGGAGAAGAATAGACCTGTTCTAACCCCTCGCGCCGAGCAGCTGCAGCCTCTGCTGACGGCGATCAGATCTTTCCGGTAACCGGCTGACCTCGACGGGGTGGAGCCTGGACTCAGAGGCCACGCCCGAGAAGAGCAGACCTGTTAATCACTGTGCGCCGGTGGCTCAATCTTTCCCAATGACGACAGACCAAAGCTGTGGCCTCCGCCTGGACCGGGTAGACCTGGTCTCAGTGCCACCTGCCCAGAAGAAGGGACAGACTATTCGCCCCAGCTGTGGGCCGCATCAGCGACCTCCCGCCCGACAGCAGGCAGACCCTGCCTGGCTGTGACCAACCTCAGGCTGGAGGGCCTGATCTCCAGGCCCGAGGAAAGTGGGCCCTGTTCACCCAGTCAGTGGTCGCCTTGCTGCCTCTGCTGGCTGGCCTGCAATCCCTCCAACCAGCCGGCCGATCCTCAGAGCAGGAGTAGACCTGGTCTCTGTCCATGTAGAGGGCAGACCTGTTCACACTGGCGCTCCTGGGCTCTGACTCTCCGCATTAGCAGGCAGACCCTGCCGGCCGGCCAGTTAATCCTGAGCTGGTGGGCTTGTCCAAAGAGCCCTGGAGTAGAAGATGGACCTATTCAAAGAACCTGGTGAGAAACTTTCTGTCCTTCCCATGTGGGAAGATCATCCAACCATTCGCTGGCCCCTGATCTGGACCTGAGTCTCGGTATTGCTGAGTATAGTGAGCCTGCCCCATGCATGCCAGGCTGCTCAGTACTCTCATGGCCCGGCAGGCGGATCCATGGCTGGCCCGCCAGTCCAGGTGAAACAGACCTGGTCTCTGGCCAGGCAGCTGAAGTGGGGAGCCTGCCCTCGGCTGGCGACAGCTGGGGCGCCCTCCCACCTTGCGGCAGGCGGATCCAGCCTGACCTGCAGCCGGATCCGAGCTAGACATGGTCTCGGCTGCCCTGGAGAGAGAAGGGTAAGACCTGTTCACCTCAGTGATGCAGCCACTGCAGCCATCCCATTCGGCGGCAGACAGGTGCCGCTGGCCGGCTCGCGGACACGGCGGCTCGGGAGGGCCTAGACTCCGGCCGCCCTGGAGAAGGATAGACCTCTTCATCTCGTGCAGCTGGCAGCTTCAGCGCCTCCTTCCGACAGACGAGTCCCGCCCGCCGGCTTGCCCGGCCTAAGCCGGGTTGAGCAGTCTCTGGCGGGCGCTCTGGAGAAGGGTAGACCTGTTCACTGAGCGCCGCGGGCACCTGCTGACTCCCATCACCACGCCGGCAGCAGACAAACCCTTCCTTCGGCCCACCGCCCCTGGACCGGGTAGACCTGGTCTCGGTGCCTGCCAGGTAGAACTTCTTCACCCCAGCGCCGTGGGCGCGGCAGCGACCTCCCCACCGGCAGCAGGCGGACTCGTCAGGCTGGCCGGGCTGACCCCGGAGCTGGAGTAGACCTAGTCCTCCAGACGCCGGAGAAGGCCAGACCTGTTCACCCGAGCGCCGTGGGTCACGGCAGCACCACTCCCCTTCTGGCAGCCACGCCAAATCCCGCGGCCCAGCGTGGCGCTTCAAAGCAGGGTAGGCCTGGTCTTGGCCTCCCGCCCCCCCGGAAAACCGGGCCCCCCGGCCTGGGGGGCCCGGGCCCCCGTCGGGGCCGGGACCCCCCGGCCGTCTGGCTCCGTAGGAAACCGGGCCCCCGAGGGGGGTTTTCACCGGGTCCCGGGGGGGCCCCCCCAAAAGGGGAAACCCCCCCCGCCTTTCCGGGGGGGGGTTTCACCAGCGGCGGGTCCCCCCCCCCTGTGGGGGCCCCCACCCCGGGGCTAAAAATTCATAGGGCCTTTCCCCCGGGATGGTGGCCTTTTCCGGGCCCCGGGGGGCGCCCTTTCCCCCGGGGGGCGGCGCTGCGCGCCCTCTCCCCCCCGGGGCGGGCCCCTGGTCCCCGGCCCGGGGAGGGCCCCCCCGGCCCCGGGCGCGGGGGGCCCCTTTCCCGGGGGGGCGCCCCCGGGCCGGGGGGCCCCGGGCCGGTGACCGGCCCGGCCGCGGAAAGGGGGTTTTTCCCGGGGGGACTCCCCCGCCCCGAAGGGCGGACCCCCCCCCGGGGGGCCGGAGCCAGGGGGGCCCGGCCCGGTTCGGGGAAGGGGAAATTTATCCCCCCCGGGCGTGCCCCCCCTTTGGGCGGGCCCCCGGGGGCCGGCCCGCCGCACAGGTCCCTGGGCCCCCGGAAAAGGGGCCTTTCTCCCCCCTGCGGGCGCTTGCCCCTCCTTCTGGCTCATGTATCCCCCCGCCCCCCCCCTTTGGTTAACTTTTCCCGGCGGCCCGGGGGGCCTTTCACCCGGCCTCGGGCCCCTGCAGCCCTCATTTCGGCACAGGGATCCCCCACGGCCCGGCCTAAAACCCGGTCCCGGGTGTTGCCCCCGGAAAAAGGGGTAGACCTGTTCACCCGGCCCGGGGGGGGCCCCTGGGCCCTCCCCCCCCGGCAGAAGAGGTGGACCTGTTAGCCTTAGCGCCGCAGGCCGCTCAGCACCCACCCCACTGGCGGCAGGGGACCATGCCAACAGTCCCGCCTGACTCCGGATCTGGGTAGACCTGGTCTCAGTGTCCGCCTCGGAGAATGGTAGACCTGATCCCCCTGCGCCGCGGGCTGCTGCAGCGCCCTGCACGCCGGCGGCAGGCGGATCCTGCCAGCCGGCCCGCCTGTCCCCGGAACCGAAAAGACCAGGTCTCTGGCGGCTACCCGAGAGGAGAGTAGACCTGTTTACCTCAGCGCTGGGGCCGCCGCAGCGCCCCTCCCTTTCGGCAGAGGTGGATCCCGCCCAGCCGGCCGGCGGACACAGAGCCGGGTGGAGCCTGAACTCCTGCGGCCGCCCGGAGAAGGATAGACATTTTCATCTTGGCGCCGCTGGCCGCTGCAGCGTCCTCCCTGCCGGCAGCAGGTGCACAACGCCGGCTGGCCCGCCGGCCCCGGATACGGGTAGACCTGCTCTCAGTGTCCGCCCGAAGAAGGGTAGACCTGTTCATCTTGGCGCTGCGGGCCGCTGCAGCGCCTCCCTGTTCTGGCGGCAGGTGGATCCTGCTAGCTGGACAGCTGGCCCCGGGCAGCTAGACCTTTTCCCCGGATGCCTCCCCGGAGAAGGTTAGACCTGTTCACCCCGGCGCCGCGGGCCACTGCAACGCCTAACCGCTGGCGGCAGCCCGACCCTGAAATCATGTAGACCTGGTCTCCGGCGACAGCCCTGGAGAAGGTAGACCTGTTCATGTTGGCTCCGCGGGCCGCTGCAGCCCCTTCTGTCCTGGCGGCAGGTGGATACTGCCAGCCGGCCGGCCGGCCCTGGAGCCGGCTACACCTGATCCCCGGCTGCCGCCCCGGAGAAGGTTAGACCTGTTCACCACAGCGCCGCGGGCCACTGCAGCGCCCTTACCGCCGGCGGCAACCCGACCCAGGAGTCATGTAGACCTGGTCTCCGGTGAGAGCCCCGGAGAACGGTAGACCTGTTCACCCCAGCGCCGCTGGACACTGAAGCGCCCTCCAGGATGGCGGCAGGCCGACCCCGCCAGCTGGCCGGCCGACCTAAGAGCCGGGTAAATTTGGTCTCCGGCGGCCACCCCGGAGATGGTTAGACCTGTTCACCCCGGTGCCGCGGTCCGCTGCAGCACCCTCCCGGCCGGCGGAAGACTGAGCCCGCCTGCCTAACCGCCCCCCCTGGATCCGGGTAGACCTAATCTCCGGTGGCTGCCCCAGAGAAGGGTAGTACTGTTCACCCCAGTGCCGCGGGCTGCTGCAGCGACCTCCCTGTCAGCAGCAGACGGATCCCGCTGGCCGGCCGGCCGACCCTAGACCCGGGTAGACCTGGTCTTTGGTGGCCACCGTGGAGAAGGGTAGGCCTGTTCACCCCGACGCCGTGGGTCGCTGCCACACCTTCCCCTCCTGGCGGCGGGCAGATCCCGCCGACCGGCCGGCCCCGGAGTTATGTAGATCTGGTCTCTGGCGGCTGCCCTGGAGAAGGTTCGTCCTGTTCAACGCAGAGCTGCGGGACACTGCAGCGCCCTCCCCTTTACGGCGGCAGGCAGATCCTGCTGGCAGGCCGGCCGTCCCCGGAGCTGGGTAGACCTGGTCTCCAGCTGCCGCCTTGGAGAAGGTCAGACCTGATCACCCCGGCACCACGAGCCGCTGCAGCGCCCTCCCCGTCTGGGGGCAGGCGGATGTCCCCGGCCAGCCGGCCCCGGATCCGGGAAGACCTGGTCTCCGGCGGCGCCCCCGGAGAAGTGTAGACCTGTTCACCCCGGCACCGTGGGTCGCGTCAGCACCCTCCCCGCGGAGGCAGGCGGAATCCGCCAGCCGGCCCGCCTACCTCGGAGCTGGATGGACCTTTTCACCCCAACGTCGCCGGCCGCTGCAGCGCCCCCCCGTTCAGGCGGCAGGCGGATCCTGACGGCCAGATGACAGGCCCCGGAGCCGGGTAGACCTGGACTCTGGTGGCTGCTCTCGAGAAGAGTAGACCTGTTCAACCTGGTGCTGCGGGCTGCTGCAGCACCCTTCCCGTGAGCGGCAGGCGGAATCTGCCGGCCAGCCCGCCGGCCCCGGAGCCGGGTGGACCTGTTTGCCCCAGCGCCGCAGGCCGCTGCAGCACCCACCCCACTGGCGGCAGGGGGACCCCGCCAACGGTCCCGCTGGCTCCGGATCTGGGTATACCTGGTCTCCAGTGTCCGCCTCGGAGAATGGTAGACCTGATCCCCCCTGCGCCGCGGGCCGCTGCAGCGCCCTCCACGCCGGCGGCAGGCGGATCCTGCCAGCCGGCCCGCCTGTCCCAGGGTCGGATAGACCAGGTCTCTGGCGGCTACCCGGGAGGAGAGTAGACCTGTTCACCTTGGCGCCGCGGGCCGCTGCAGCGCCCTCCCCTTTCGGCAGAAAGTGGATCTCGCCGGCCGGCCGGCCGGACACAGAGCCGGGTAGACCTAGACTCTGGCGGCTGCCCCGGAGAAGGATAGACCTTTTCATCTTGGCTCCGCTGGCCGCTGCAGCGTCCTCCCTGCCGGCAGCAGGCGCACCACGCCGGCTGGACTGCCGGCCCCGGATACGGGTAGACCTGGTCTCCGGTGTCCGCCCCGGAGAAAGTTAGACCTGTTCACCCCAGGGCCGCGGGCCACTGCAGCGCCCTCACCGCCGGCGGCAACCTGACCATGGAGTCATGTAGACCTGGTCTCTGGCAGCCGCCCTGAAAAAGGGTAGACCTGTTCACCCCAGGGCCGCGGGCCGCTGCAGCGCCCTCCCCGCCGGCAAAAGGCAGATACAGCCGGCTGGCCGGCGTTGGACCCGGGATGACCTTTTCTCTGGCGACTGCCCAAGAGAAAGGAATACCTGTTCCCCATGGTGCCGGGGGCTGCTGCAGGGCCCTCCATTCCGGCGGCAGGCAAACACACAGGCCGGCCAACTGGCCCCATAGCCGGGTAGAACTCTTCCCTGGCAGCCGCCCAGGAGAAAGGCAGACCTGTTCACCCCGGCGCTGCGGGCTGCTGCAGCGCCCTCCCCGCCAGCGGCCGGTGGACCCCGCTGGCCAGCAGGCTGGCCCCAGAACCAGGTAGACCTAGTCTCTGGCGGCTGCACGGGAGAAGGGGAGACTTGTTCACCCCGGCGCCGTGGGTCGCTGCTGTGCCCTCCCCGCCGATGGCAGGCAGGCTCCTCCGGCCGGCTAGTATGTTGCAGAGCCGGGTAGATCTGGTCTCCGGCGGCCGCCCCGGAGAAGGGTAGACCTGTTCACCCTGGCACCGCGGGTTGCTGCAGCGACATCCCCCCCGGCAGCAGGCGGACCTTGCCGGATGGCCGGCCAACCCCGGAGCCAGGTAGACCTGGTCTTCGGCGGCCGCCCCGGAGAAGGGTAGACCTGTTCACCCTGGCGCCACGGGACGCTGCAGTAACCTCCCCTTCCAGGGGCAGGCGGATCTTGCCGGCCGGCTGGCCGGCCTCAGAGCCGGGTAGACCTGGACTCCGGCGGCCGCCCCGGAGAAAAGTTGACCTGTCCACCACGGCGCCGCTGGCCGCTGCGGCTCCCTCCCCGCTGGCGGCAGACAAACCTCTCCGGCCGGCCCACCGCCACTGGAACCGGGTAGACCTGGTCTCCAGTGGCTCCCCGGGAGAAGGGTGGACCTGTTCAATCCAGCGCCACGCGCAGCAGCAGCGACATCCCCACCTGCAGCAGGCGGATCCCGCCGGACGGCCGGACGGCCCTGAAACTCGGTAGACCTGGTCTCCGGCGGCCTCCCCGGAGAAGAGTAGACCTGTTCCCCCCGGCCCCCGCTGCAGCACCCTCCCGTTCCGGCGGCAGGCAGATTTCGCCAGCTGGCCCATCGGCTCTGGAGCCGGGTAGACCTGTTCTCCGGCGGCCGCCCCTGAGAAGGGTAGACGTGATAAGCCCGGTTTTGCAGGCCGCTGCAGCGCCCTCCCAGCCGGCGGCAGGCAAACCCCGCAGGTCGGCCTGCTGGCCCCGGAGCCAGGCATACCTGGTCTTTGGCTGCTGCCCCGGAGAAGGGTAGACCTGTTCATCTTGGCGCCGCGCGCCGCTGCAGGTCCTCCCGTTCTGGCGGCAGGCGTATTATGCTGGCCGGACGGTTGGCCCCGGAGCCAGGTAGACCTGGTTTTAGGCGTCTGCCCCGGAGAAAGTTTGACCTCTTCACCCAGGCGCCGCGGGCCGCGGCAGCGCCCTCCTCGCCGGTGGCAGGCCGACCCTGCCGGTCGGCCCTACGGCCCCAGAGCGAGGTAGACCTGGTATCCGGGGGCAGCCCCCTAGAAGGGTAGACCTGTTCACCCCGGCGCCGCGGGCCGCTGCAGCGACCTCCCCTTCCGGCGGCAGGCAGATCCTGCCCGCCGGAGGGCCGGCCTCAGAGCCGGGTAGACCTGGACTCCGGCGGTCACAAAGGAGAAGGGTAGACCTTCTCACCCCGGCGCCGCTGGCCGCTGCAGCGCTCTCCCCGGCTGCGGCAGGCGGACACGGCCGGCCCTCCTGCCGCCCCTGGAGACAGGTAGACTTGGTTTCCAGTGGGTGCCCCGGAGAAAGGAAGACCTGTTCACTCCAGTGCCACGGGCTGCTGCAGCGCCCTCCCCGCCGATGGCAGGTGGACCCCACCGGCCGGCCGGTCCATCCCAGAGCCAGGTAGACCTGGTTTTGGGCGGCCACCCCCGAGAAGGATAGGCCTTTTCACCCCGGCGCCGCGGGCCGCTGCAGCGACCTCCCTGCCGGCAGCAGGCGGATCCCGCCGGCCTGCCGATGGGCCCTGAAGCCGAATATACCTGGTGTCTGGCTGCCGCCATGGAGAAGGGAAGACCTGTTCACCCCGGCGCTCCGGGCCCCTGTAGCGTCATCCCGTTCCGGCTGCAAGCGGATCGTGACGGCCGGAGGGACGGCCCTGGAGCCGGGTAGACCTGGTCTCAGGTGGCCGCCCCGGAGAAGGGTAGACCTGATCACTCCGGCGCTGCGGGCCGCTTCAGCGCCCTCCCGGTCAATGGCAGGCGGACCCCGCCAGCCGGAAGGTCCGTCCCGCAGCCGGGTAGACCTGGTCTCCGTCGGCTGCCTTGGAGAATAGTAGACCTGTTCACCCTGGCGCAGAGGGCCGCTGCAGCGCCCTCCCAGTTGGCGGGAGGCAAACACCGCTGGCCGGCCTGCTTGCCCCGGCACCGGGCAGACCTGGCCTCCGGCAGCGGCCCCGGAGAAAGGTAGGACTGCTCCCCCCGGCGCCGCCGGCCGCTGAAGCGACCTCCCTGCTGGCAGCAGGCGGATTCCGCCGGTTTGCCGCCCGGCCCCAGAGCTAGGTAGACCTGGTCTCCGGCTGCCGCCCCGAAGAAGGGTAGACCTGTTCATCATGGCGCCGCAAGCCGCTGCAGCGCACTCCCGTTCTGGCGGCAGGCGCATCCTGCCGGCCGGACGGCCGGCCCCTGAGCCGGCTACACCTGGTCCCCGGCTGCCGCCCCGGAGAAGGCTAGACCTGTTCACCCCAGCGTCGCGGGCCACTGCAGCGCCCTCACCGCCGGCGGCAACCCGACCCTGGAGTCATGTAGATCTGGTCTCCGGCGACAGCCCCAGAGAAGGGTAGACCTGTTTACCCCAGCGCCGCTGGCTGCTGAAGCGCCCTTCCGGACGGTGACAGGCCAACCCCACCGGCTGGCCGGCTGACCTAAGAGTCGGGTAAACCTGGTCACCGGTGGCCACCCCGGAGAAGGTTAGACCTGTTCACCCCGGTGCCGCGGTCCGCTGCAGCATCCTCCCGGCCAGCGGAAGACGGAGCCCGCCGGCCGAACCGCCCCCCCTGGAGCCGGGTAGACTTTGTCTTCGGTGGCTGCCCCGGAGAAGGGTAGTACTGTTCACCCCAGTGCCGCGGGCCGCTGCAGCGACCTCCCTGTCAGCAGCAGACGGATCCCGCCAGCCGGCCGGCCAGCCCGAGACCCGGGTAGACCTGGTCTTTGGTGGCCACCATTGAGAAGGGTAGGCCTATTCACCCTGGCGCCGTGGGTCGCTGCCGCACCTTCCTTTCCTGGCGGCGGGCAGATCCCACCGGCCGGCCGGCCCCGCAGTTATGTAGATCTGGTCTCTGGCGGCTGCCTTGCAGAAGGTTCGTCCTGTTCAACCCAGAGCCGTGGGACACTGCAGCGCCCTCCCCTTACGGCGGCAGGCAGATCCTGCTGGCAGTCCGGCTGTCCCCAGAGCCGGGTAGACCTGGTCTCCAGCTGCCGCCTTGGAGAAGGTCAGACCTGATCACCCCAGGACCGCGGGCCGCTGCAGCGCCCTCCCCGTCTGGGGGCAGGCGGATGCCGCCGGCCAGCCAGCCCCGGATCCGGGAAGACGTGGTCTCCGGCGGCATCCCCGGAGAAGTGTAGACCTGTTCACCCTGGCGCCGTGGGTCACGTCAGCACCCTCCCCGCAGCGGCAGGCGGAATCTGCCAGCCGGCCCGCCTGCCTCGGAGCAGGATGGACTTGTTCACTCCAACGCCGCTGGCCGCTGCAGCGCCCTATCGTTCCAGCGGCAGGTGGATCCTGACGGCCAGACGACAGGCCCCGGAGCCGGGTAGGTACCTGGACTCTGGTGGCTGCTCCCGAGAAGAGTAGACCTGTTCAACCCGGTGCTGCGGGCTGCTGCAGCACCCTTCCCGTGAGCGGCAGGCGGAATCCGCCGGCCAGCCCGCCGGCCCTGGAGCTGGGTGTACCTGTTCGCCCCAGCGCAGCGGGCCCCTGCAACACCCGCCCCACTGGCGGCAGGGGGACCCCGCCAACAGTCCCGCTGGCTCCGGATCCGGGTAGACCTGGTCTCCAGTGTCCGCCTCGGAGAATGGTAGACCTGATCCCCCCTGCGCCGCGGGCCGCTGCAGCGCCCTGCACGCCGGCGGCAGGCGGATCCTGCCAGCCGGCCCCCCTGTCCCAGAGCCGGATAGACCAGGTCTCTGGCGACTACACGGGAGGAGAGTAGACCTGTTCACCTCGGCGCCACGGGCCGCTGCAGCGCACTCCCCTTTCGGCGGAGGGTGCATCCCGCCTGCCAGCCGGCCGGACACAGAGCCGGGTGGACCTAGACTTCGGCGGCCGCCCCGGAGAAGGATAGAAATTTTCATCTTGGCGCCGCTGGACGCTGCAGCGTCCTTCCTTTCCGACAGCAGGCAGATCCCGCCTGCCGGCTTGCCGGCCCCTGAGCCGGGTTGACCTGGTCTCTGGCGGGCGCCCTGGAGAAGGGTAGACCTGTTAACCCTGGAGCCGCAGGCGGCTGCAGCACCCTACCCGTCCGGCGGCAGGCGGACTCCGCTGGAAAGCCTGAGGGACCCGGAGCTGGGTAGACCTGGTCTCCGACGGCCGCCCTGGAGAAGGGTACACTTGTTCACCCCGGTGCTGCGGGCCCCTGCAGCGACATCCCCGCCGGCAGCAGGCGGACCCGGCGGGACGGCCCCGGAGCTGGGTAGACCTGGTCTCTGGCGGCCGCCCCGGAGAATGGTAGACCTCTTCACCCCGGCGCGCCTGGCCGCTGCAGGGCCCTTCCCGCCGGCGTCAAGCAGACCCCGCCACTTGACCGGCCGGCCCCAGAGCTGGAAAGACCTGGTCTCCGGCGGCCGCCCCGGAGAAGGGTAGACCTTTTCATTCCGGCGCTGTGGGCCGCTGCACTACCCTCCCATTCAGGAGGCAGGCGGATTCCGCCAGCCGGCCGGCCTGAGAGCTGGGTAGACCTGTTCTCCGGTGGCCGCCCCGGAGAAGTGCAGACCTGTTCCCGCCGGCCGCTGCAGCGACCTCCTCGCTAATGGCCGGCGGACCCCGCCGGCCGACCGGCGGACCCTGGAGCCTGCTGGACCTATTCTCCGGCAGCTGTGCCGGAGAAGGGTAGACCTGTTCACCTTTGTGCGGGAAACCGCTACACTGACCTCCCTGCCAGCAGCAGGCGGATTCCGCTGGCCGGATCGCTGGCTCCGGAGCTGGGTAGACCTTTTTACCACAGCGCCGTGGGCCACGGCATCGCAGCCCCCTCCAGTGGCAGGCGGATCCCACCGGCCGGACCGCTGGCTTTGGAGCTGCGGAGACCTGGTCGCGGGCGACCGCTCGGGAGAAGAGTAGACTTGTTCACCCCGGCGTCGCGGGCCGCTGAAGCGCCCTCTTCTTCTGGCGGTAGGCGAACGCCGCCAGCCGGCCAGCCCGGGAGCCGGGGAGTCCTGGTCTCCAACGGCTGCCCCTGCGAAGGGTAGACCTGTAGCGCCCTCCCAGTTGGCGACAGGTGGATCCCGCCGGCAGGCCGGACGGCCCAGGAGTCGTTTAGACCTGGTCTCCGGTGTCTGCCCCGGAGAAGGGTAGACCCGATCACCCTGGCACTGCAGGTCGCTGCGGCTCCATCCTCGCTGGCGGCAGAAAAACCCTACCGTCCGGCCCGCCGCCCCTGGACCCCGGTAGACCTGGTCTCCGATGCCTGCCCGGAGAAGGGTAGAACTGTTCACCCAAGCGCCGCAGGCTGCAGGAGCGCCCTCCTCTTTCGGCAGCAAGCGGACCTCGCCGGACGGCCGGATGGCCCCAGAGACGGGTAGACCTGGTCTCCGGCGGCCACCCCGGAGACGGGTAGACCTAATCACCCTGGCGCCGCAGGCCGCTGCAGCGACATTCCCACCGGCAGCAGGCGGACCCCGCTGGGCCGGACGGGCCCCGGAGCTGGGTAGAATGGTCTCCAACGCCGCCACGGAGAAGGGTAGACCTGTTCAACCTGACGCTGCGGGCCGATGCAGTGCCCTCCCCACCGGCCGGTCTGCCAGCCCCGGAGCTGGGTAGACCTGGTCTTCGGCGGCGTCCCCCGGAGAAGGGTAGAACTGTTCACCCCGGCGCCGCGGGCCACAGCAGCGCCCTCCCCGTACGGCGGCAGGCGGGCCCGGCCGGACGGCCCTGGAGCTGGGTAGACCTGGTCTTCGGCGGCTGCCCCAGAAAAAGGCAGACCGGTTCATCCCTGCGCCGTGGGCCGCTGCAGCGCCCCCTGCGCCGGCGGCAGGCAGAACTTGCCAGCAGGCAGACCAGACACTGACCCAGGCAGACCTGGTCTCCGGTACCTGCCCCGGAGAAGGGTAGACCTGTTGACCCTAGTGCCGCGGGCTGCTGCAGCGACCTCCATGCCGGCAGAAGGCGGATCCCGCCAGCCTTCCTGCTGTCCCCGGAGACGGATATACCTGGTCTCCGGCTGCCACCCTGGAGAAGGATAGACCTGTTCAACCCAGTGCCTCTGGCCGCTGCAGCGTCTTCCAGTTCGGGCGGGAGGCGGATCCTGACGGTTGGACGGCCGGCCCCGGAGCGAGTAGACATGGTGTCAGATGGCCGTCCCGGAGAAGGTGAGACCTTTTCACCCCGGCGCCGTGGGCTGCTGCAGCGTCCTTCCCACCGGCGGCAGGCGGACCCCGTCGGTCGACCGGCCGGCCCCGCAGCCGGGGAGACCTGTTCAACCCAGTGCCGTGGGCCGCTGCAGCACCCTCCCCAATGTCGGAAGGCGGACCCCGCCAGCCATTCCGCTAGCTCCGGATCCGGGTAAACCTGGTCTCCGGCGGCCACCTCGGAGAAGAGTAGACCTGATAATCCCGGCACCGCGGTCTGCTGCACCGACCTCCCGCTGCTCAGAGAAAGGCAGACCTGTTCACCCCGGCGCCGCAGGGCCTCTGCAGCGACATCCCCTCCGGTAGCAGGCGGACCCGGCCGGACGGCTGGACGGCCCCGGAGCTGGGTAGACCTGGTCTCCGGCAGCCGCCCCGGAGAAGGGTAGACCTGTTCACCCGGCGCTGCGGGCTGATGCAGTGCCCTCCCGGCGGCAGCAGCCAGACCCCGGCCCTGTAGACCTGGTTTTCAGCGGCCGTCCCGGAGAAGAATAGACCTGTTCAACCCTGCGCCGCGGGGCGCTGCAGCGCCCTCCTCGCTGGCGGCAGGTGGATCTTTCCGGCCAGCCGGCCGCCTCAGAGCCGGGTAGACCTGGACTCCAGAGGCCGCCCGGAGAAGGGCAGACCTGTTAATCACTGTGCCGCGGGTCGCTCTGCGGCTCCCTCCCGTCGGCGGCAGACAAACCCTGCCGTCTGGCCCTCCGCCCCTGGACCCGGGTAGACCCTGGTCTCCGGTGCCTGCCCAGAGAAGGAGGCAGAACTATTCGCCCCAGCTGTGGGCCGCATCAGCGACCTCCCCGCCGACAGCAGGCAGACCCTGCCGGCTGGCCGGCCGGCTCGGGAACTGGGAAGACCTGGTCTCAGCGGCGGCCCCGGGAAGGGTAGACCTGTTCACCCCGGCGTCGTGGGTCGCGGCAACACCCTCCCCTTTCGGCGGCACGCAAATCCCTCCAGCCAGCCGGCCGTCCTCAGAGCAGGGTAGACCTGGTCTCTGGCATCCCGCCATAGAGAAGGGCAGACCTGTTCACACCGGCGCCACGGGCCCCTGCAGCGACCTCTCCGCCGATGGCAGGCAGACCCTGCCCGGCCGGCCGGTTCGTCCCTGAGCTGGGTAGACTTGGTCCCAGGGAGGCCACCCCGGAGTAAGGGTAGACCTGTTCAAAACTGTTGCGCTACAACATCCTTCCCGCCAGCGGCAGGAAGATCCCGCCAACCGGCCCGCTGGCCCCGGATCTGGGTAGACCTGGTCTCCGATGTTCGCCTGGGAGTATGGTAGACCTTATACCCCAGCGCCGCAGGCTTTGCTGCGGTGCTCTCACGCCGGCGGCAGGCGGATCCCGCCAGCTGGCCCGCCAGTCCCCGGAGCCAGACAGACCTGGTCTCTGGCGGCGGCAGGAAGGGAGGTGAACCTGTACACTCCGGCTAGCGGGCAGCTGGGGCGCCCTCCTTGCTGCGGCAGGCGGATCCTGGCAGCCCGGCCTGCTGGCTGGATCCGGGTAGACATGGTCTCCGGCTGCCCTGGAGAAGGGTGAACCTGTTCACCTCGGTGATGCAAGCCACTGCAGCGCCATCCCATTTGGCGGCAGACAGGTGCCGCTGGCGGCTCGCCGGACACGAAGCCGGGAAGACCTGAACTCCGGCCGCCCTGGAGAAGGATAGACCTCTTCATCTCGATGCAGCTGGCAGCTTCAGCGCCCTCCCTTTCCGACAGCAGGCAGATCCCGCCCGCCGGCTTGCCGGCCTAAGCCCGGGTTGACCTGGTCTCTGGCGGGCGCTCTGGAGAAAGGGTGACCTGTTCACCCTGGCGCCGCGGGCTGCTGCGGCTCCATCCTGCTTGGCTGACAGACAAACCCTTCCTTCCGGCCCACCGCCCCTGGACCCGGGTAGACCTGGTCTCCGGTGCCTGCCCGGAGAAGGTAGGAACTATTCACCCCAGCGCCGTGGGCCGCAGCAGCACGACCTCCCCCACCGGCAGCAGGCGGACTTCGTCGGCGGCCGGACTGACCCCGGAGCTGGGTAGACCTGGTCTCCGGCCGCCCGGAGAAGGGGTAGGCCTGTTCACCCGGCGCCGTGGGTCACGGCAGCACCCTCCCCTTCTGGCAGCACGCAAATCCATGGCCAGCCGGCCAACCCAAAGCAGGGTAGACCTGGTCTTCAGCCTCCGCCCCTGAGAAGGGGTAGACCTGTTCGCACCGGCGCCGCGGAGCCGCTGCACCAACCTATATGCCTGACGGCAGCAGACCTCTCGGTTCATCACTGAGCCGAGGTAGACTTGGTCACCGCGGCCACCCCGATAGGGTAGACCTTTGCAAAACGGCACTGCAAGCCACTGCAGTACTCCCCAGCCAGCGGCAGGAAGATTCTGCCAACCGGCCTGCGGCCCTGGAACCCGGGTAGACCTGGTCTCGGCAGCCGCCCTGGAGAAGGGTAGCCTGATGACCCCTGCGCCATGGGGCGCTGCAGCGCCTTTCCTGTCTGGCGGCTGGCCCAGTTCCGCCCGGCCCTGATGGCTGGCTCCGCATCAAGGTAAACCTGAATTCTGACGGCCGCCCCCAAGAAGGGTAGACCTGTTCACCCGGCGCTGGGCCGCTGCAGCCCCCTTCCGCCAGGGGCAGGCGGGAATCGCTGGGGCCAGCCACCGACCTTCGGGGTGGGGTGGCCCTGTTCCCCCCAGCGCCGGGGGCCCTTCACCCCCTCCCACTGATGGCAGGGACCCCCCAAACCCTCAAGTGGCCCCGAATATCAGTAGACCTGGTCTCAGTGTCGCCTCGGAGTATGGTGACCTTTTCCCCCAGCGCCGCGGGCGCTGCACCCGCCCTCCTTGCCCGTTGCAGGGGGGCGCTGCGCGGCCCCTCGGGCCCCCCGGCAGGTAGCCCTGGTCTCCGGCGCCGGAGAAAGGGTAGATCTGCTCACCCCGCGCCACGGGCCGCTGGAGGGCCCCTTCCGGGGTAGGCAGACCCCCCCGGATGACCGGGGGCCCCCCCAGAGCGGCTAGCCTGGTCCCCGGCAGCCGTTGGAGAAGGGTAGAACTGTTCACCCCGGCGCCGCGACCCCTGGGGGTCCCCGCCAAGCAGGCGGACCCTGCCGGCCGGCGGGCTGGCCTGGAGCCAGGGTAGCCGGGTCTCTGGCTGTAGCGTCGGGGGAAGGGGTGACTCTTCCTCCGGCGCCGGGGGCCCGCTGCCCCCTTCCGGGCGGCGCAGTCCGCCCGGCCGGCCGGCCCGTCCCAGGGACATGAGGACTTACCCCGCGTCGCGAGAAATGTGAACCTGTTCCCAGGTGCGAGCGCTGCAGCCCACCCCTTCGGAAACAGGCAATCCTGCCCCCGCCCGCCAGGGGCAGGTGACCTGGTTTTGGCGGCGGGCCCCGGAAAAGGGGGTAGTCTTTCCCCCCGCGCTGGGGGCCCCTCAGCGGCCTCCCGGCGGCAGCAGGGGGGGACTCTTCGGCGCCGCCCGGCCTGGCAGTAGGCCGGGTCCCCATTTGCCCCAGGGTTTAAACCTGTCTCCGGTCCGCAGCGCTCAGCGCCCCCGGGACGGCACCGGATCCTGCCGCCTCACAGCCTGGAAGACGGTTTCGGCAACCGCCCGGAGAAGAGCGGAGCCTGTTCACCCGGTGCCGCGGGCGATGCAGCGCCCTCCCCGCCGGTGACTTGGCGAATCCTGTCCAACCAGCCCGTAGCCTCAGAGCAGGTAGACCTGGTATCCGGAGCCGCTCCAGAGTAGGGTAGACCTGTTCACCCTGGCACCGCGAGCTCTGCTGCAGCGACACTCACCGGCTGGCGCCGGATCGCCCGGCCGGCCCCAGCTGGACAGACCCGGTCTCTGGCAGCCGCCACAAGAATGGTGAGCCTGTTCCTCCGGGCGCCGCGGCGCGCAGCGCCCCTTCCTGGCAGTGGGCGGATCCACACCGCGCGGCCAGACGGCCGGTCAGCCAGTTGGAGCCTTGACTCAGCGGCGGCCAAGAGTCAGCATAGACCTGTTCACCCTAGTGCGCGGGCCGCTGCAGAGGCCCTCCCCTTCCAGGGGCAGGCGGATCCACCTACCGGCCCGGCCCGGCCAAAGGAGGCCGGGTAGACCCTGGTCTCTGGCGGCACGCGCAGAGGAGCGGTGGCCTGTTCTCACTCTGTTTGTGGGGGGTCTGCGCGCCCTGCGGCACCGCCCGGAGGCGGACCCCGCTGGCCAGCCCGCCAAACCCGGGCCAGGTAGACCTGGTCTGCCGGCACGACCCCGGAGAAGGTAAACCTTCACCCCGGCAGGGCCGCTCTGCAGCGCTGCTCCGCCTCACACCGGCTCGAACCTCGGAGTCAGGCATGTGCACGACCTAGGCAGCATGGTCTCCTGTGGCCGCGGAGAAGGGTACCTCTTCTCCCGCCTCGCGGGCCCAGCTTCAGCACCCTCCTTCTGGCTGCATTAAGTATCCCACTGGCCGGCCGGCCCGGCCCTAGCCCAGTTAACTTGGTTTCCAGCGGCCGCTGGGGGTGAACCTGTTCACCCGGCACTGCGGGCCACCTGCACGCCCTCAGTCGGCAGCAGGCGGATCCACGCCGACTGGCCGGCCTCAAACCAGAGTAGACCTGGTCTCCGGCAACCGCCCAGAAAAGGAGAAGATCTATTCCTCCCGGCCCTGCAGTGACCTCCCCGCGGCGGCAGGCTGGCCCTCGCGGGCCGACCCGGCTGGCCCCGGACTGACAGACCTAGTCTCAGTGGCCTACCCGGAGAAGGTAGACATCACCCAGCGCCGTGAGCCGCTGGCGCTTCCCGCCCGCTGGCGGCAGGCGGATACCATTGGCGGACCGCGGCCCTGGGCAGATGAACCTTCTCTCAGTGACCGCTCGGAGAAGAGTAGTGTTCACCCGGTGCCACGAGGCCGCTGCAGCCCTCCTCCCCCATCCTGGCGATGCCAGCGAATGCTGCCTCCTGGCTGGCCCCGGAGCCAGGTAGACCTGGTCTCCGGCGGCCACCTCGGAGAAGGTGAACCTGTTTACCCAGGCGCCATGGGATGCTGCATCGCCCTCCCGCCGGCAGCAGGTGGGCCGCTGGCTGACCCGCCAGCATTGGAGCTGGAGTAAAGTAGGTCTCTGACGGCGCTCCGGAGAAAGGTAGACCTGCCGGCCGTGAAGTGCTGCAAGCGCCCTCCCTTCCGGCCTTGAGCGAGTCCATGACTGGCCAGCTGGCCTTTGGCCGGGAACACACCTGGTCTCGGTGCTTAGCCAAGAGAAGGGTAGACCACCAATTTCACGCTAGCGCCATGAGTCGCTACAGCGCCTTCCTACCAGCAACAGCTGATCCCACCACCCAGCAAGGCCACGACCCTGGAGCCGTTTAGATCTGGTCTGGCAGCACACGCCTGGAAAGTCAGCTGTTCACCCCGGCTGCGGCCTTGCTGCAGCATCCTTCCGCTTGTGGCGGCAGGTGGATGCATGGCTGAACCAGCAGGCCCCAGAGCCGGGTAAACGATTTCCAGTGCTTACCGGAGAAAAGGTTGACCTGTTCTACCCGGTGCCTCAGGCCGCTTCCAGCACACTCCCCTACAGAAACCTGCGTGGATCCTGCGGCTGGGTGGCAGCTCAGAGTTTGGGCAGGCCTGGTCTCTGGCTGCCGCTTCCCGAAGAAAAGATGAACTTCACTGAGCGCCGCGAGCAGCTGCAGCAGCCCTTCCCGCCGCTGGCGAGCAGAGACCGCCCGTCCGACCAGCGACCCAGGGACCTGAGGAGACCTGGCCTCTGGGCGGCCGTCCCAGAAAAGGGTAAACATGTTCACTCCAGCGTTGAGCAGCCTGCATGTGTCCCGTGTGACTATGAGGATCAAGTCGCCACCCGGCTAAGCGTAAACCCTGGTCTCAGTCCCCACAAAGAAGGGTAGACCTGTTCACCCGGCGCCGCCCAGACGCTGCAGCGCCCTCACGCGGCTGCGTGAGATGCTGCTGGCCAGTGTGGCTCAGGCAAGGTGAACCACAGTCTCCTGGTGTTGACCCCGAAGAAGGGTAGACCTGTTCACCCGGCGCCGCTGTAGCTGAGTACCTCCGCCGGCAGTAAGTGGATGCCGCCCGGCTGGCAGTAGCCCGAACCGGAAGACCTGGTCTCTGTCAGCCACCCGGAGAAGGGTGAACCTGTTGCACCCTGGGGCGCGGGCCTTTCTGTGTCCTCCCGGAGGCAGGCATATGCCGCCAGCCGGCCGGCCCGGGGGACAGTAGACCTGGTCCTCGGGCAGCTGCCTGAGAGGTGAACATGTTCACCCCGCCGCAGTGGGCTGCAGCGCCCTCACCAGCGGCGGCAGGTGGATCCCGCTTCTGCCGGCAGACCCCGGGCAGGTAGACACCTGGTTGCCGGCCGCCCGGAGAAAGGTAGACACATTGCCCCAAGCCCGCCAGCAAGCTCAGAAATTTTGACAGTATGATTAATGGCCCAGTGCAGGCCAAGGTCTCTGCTGTGGCCAGGGACCTCCAACAGGTCCAAGAGGAGATGAAGGGGATGAGAGGGTTGAAAGGAGAGGTGAGGGAGATTATAAGGGAGGAGATAAGGAAGATCAATGCAGCACCAGTACGAGTCACAGGCCCCAAATCGCACACCCAACGCCCCCCAGCTAGGGACAGAGGATACCCCTCATGAACTGACCTGTGGTTCTTCCTGCTAGACCATGGGGAAGACATGGAAAAATGGGATGGGAAGCCCACTTCTGTCCTGGCAGCACGGGTGCGTCAGCTCAGGAGGGAAATGCCAACCGAGGGAACCGCTAAAAATGAAGGTAGCCTCGACCTCCCACAACCAAGGTGCAGGGTACTACAGAAGGGAGGATGATCTGTCAGATCCCCTGGAAGGGACCTCCACTATGTATGCCCAGGAAGGAAATAATAACCAGGGCTAGAGGGGCCCTGCCTCTAGCCAGGGAGAGGCATGGGATAACAGGATCTACTGGGTAGTGTGGGTGCGATGGCCTGGCACATCAAAGCCACAGAAACATAGAATGTTAGTTGATACTGGTTCAGAATGCACCCTGATACCATCAGAACATGTGGGGAAGGTACCTGTTTCCATTGTTGGGGTGACAGGGGATCACAGGAATTTACTTTGCTGGAAGCTGAGATTAGCCTGACAGGGAAGGGGTGGCAGAAACATCCGATTGTAACTGGCCCAGGGACACCGTGCATTCTAGGCATAGACTTCCTCAGGAATGGCTACTACAAAGATCCAAGGGGATTCAGGTGGGCTTTTGGAATAGCTGCTGTATCGGCAGAGAGTATTAAGCAGTTGAACACCTTGCCTGGACTGTCAGAAAATCCATCTGCAGTGGGACTCCTGAAAGTGACAGAGCAACAGGTACCAATTGCCACCATGACAGTGCACCGCCCGGCAGTACCGGACAAATCGAGATGCTGTGATCCCCATCCACAAGATGATCCGTGAGCTGGAGAGCCAAGGGGTGGTGAGCAAAACCCACTCACCCTTCAACAGCCCCATCTGGCCTGTGCGCAAGTCTGAGGGGGAATGGAGATTGACTGTGGACTATCGTGCCTTGAATGAAGTGACTCCACCGCTGAGCGCAGCCGTGCCGGACATGCTGGAGCTGCAGTACGAGCTGGAGTCCAAGGCAGCGAAGTGGTATGCTACCATTGACATTGCCAATGCATTTTTCTCCATTCCTTTGGCAGCAGAGTGCAGGCCTCAGTTTGCTTTCACCTGGAGGGGTGTGCAGTACACCTGGAACCGACTGCCCCAGGGGTGGAAACACAGCCCTACCATCTGCCATGGGCTGATCCAGGCTGCACTGGAAAAGGGTGAGGCCCCAGAACATTTGCAATACATTGATGACATCATTGTGTGGGGGAACACGGCAACAGAGGTCTTTGAGAAGGGAGAGAAAATCATCCAGATTTTGCTGGAAGCTGGCTTTGCCATCAAGAAAAGCAAAGTCAAAGGACCTGCTCGAGAGATCCAGTTCCTGGGAGTGAAGTGGCAAGACGGACGGCGCCAGGTCCCCACTGAGGTCATTAATAAGATCACTGCAATGTCAGCACCAACAAGCAAGAAGGAAACACAAGCTTTCCTAGGTCCCATAGGCTTTTGGAGAATGCATATCTCTGAGTACAGCCAGATTGTGAGCCCTCTCTACCTGGTCACCCGCAAGAAGAATGATTTCCACTGGGGCTCTGAACAGCAGCAAGCCTTCGCCCAGATCAAGCAGGAGATGGCTCATGCTGTAGCCCTTGGCCCAGTCAGGACAGGACCAGAGGTAAAGAATGTTCTCTACTCTGCAGCCGGGAACCATGGTCTGTCCTGGAGCCTTTGGCAGAAGGTGCCTGGTGAAACTCGAGGCCGACCCCCTGGGATTCTGGAGCAGAGGTTACAGAGGTTCTGAAGCCAATTACACTCCGACGGAGAAGGAAATCTTGGCTGCCTATGAAGGAGTTCAAGCTGCCTCAGAGGTAATTGGCACAGAAGCACAACTTCTCCTGGCACCCCGTCTGCCACTGCTGGGGTGGATGTTCAAAGGAAAGGTTCCTTCTACCCACCATGCCACTGACGCCACATGGAGCAAGGGGATTGCCCTCATCACGCAGCGCGCCCACTTTGGTAACCCAAATCGCCCTGGGATTTTGGAGATAATTACAAACTGGCCAGAAGGTGAAGATTTTGGTCTCGCCGAGGAGGAGGAGCAGAAGCAAGTGACCCGAGCTGAAGAAGCCCCACCGTACAACCAGCTGCCAGCAGATGAAACGTGCTACGCTCTTTTCACCGACGGTTCCTGTCGCATCGTGGGAATGAATCGGAAGTGGAAAGCAGCCGTATGGAGCCCCACACGACAGGTTGCACAAGCTACCGAAGGAGAAGGTGGATCAAGCCAACTTGCTGAACTCAAAGCTGTTCAGCTGGCCTTGGACATTGCTGAGAGAGAAAAATGGCCAAAGCTCTACCTCTACACTGATTCATGGATGGTAGCCAATGCTCTGTGGGGCTGGCTGGAAAGGTGGAAAAAGGCTGACTGGCAACGTAGAGGAAAGCCAATCTGGGCTGCTGATGAGTGGAAAGACATTGCCACTGGATAGAGAAGCTACCCGTGAAAGTCCGCCATGTGGATGCCCATGTTCCCAAGAGTCGGGCTAGTGAAGAACACCGGCACAACGAGCGGGTAGATCAGGCTGCACAGATAGAGGTGTCAAAGATAGATTTAGATTGGGAACACAAGGGAGAATTGTTCCTGGCTCGATGGGCCCATGATGCCTCAGGTCATCAGGGCAGAGACGCCACCTATAAGTGGGCACGAGACCGAAGGGTAGATCTAACCATGGACAGTATTTCCCAGGTTATCCATGACTGTGAGACGTGTGCTGCCATCAAGCAAGCCAAGCGGGTGAAGCCCCTCTGGTATGGTGGGCGATGGTCCAAATACAAGTACGGAGAGGCCTGGCAGATTGACTACATCACACTGCCTCAGACCCGCCAAGGCAAGCGCTACGTGCTGACCATGGTGGAAGCCACCACCGGGTGGTTGGAGACCTACCCTGTGCCCCACGCTACTGCTAGGAACACCATCCTAGGCCTGGAAAAACAAGTCCTTTGGAGACATGGTACCCCTGAGAGAATTGAGTCAGACAATGGGACTCATTTCAAAAATAGCCTTTTTAGCACCTGGGCTAAAGAACATGGCATTGAGTGGGTGTACCATATTCCCTACCATGCACCAGCGGCTGGGAAAGTCGAACGGTGCAATGGCCTGCTTAAAACCACCTTAAAAGCACTTGGTGGGGGGACTTTTAAGAACTGGGAGATTAATTTACCAAAGGCCACATGGTTAGTGAATACCCGAGGTTCCACTAACCGAGCAGGTCCTGCCCAATCTGAGCCTTTGGGAACACCAGATGGAGATAAGGTCCCAGTAGTACACCTGAGAGGCATGTTAGGGAAAACTGTTTGGGTGAACTCTGCCTCCAGCAAAGACAATCCTGTTCGTGGGGTGGTTTTCGCTCAAGGACCAGGTTGCACTTGGTGGGTGATGCAAAAGGATGGAGAGACCCGATGCATCCCCCAAGGAGACCTTGTTCTAGGGTGAATTATCTATGATACTGTGCCTGTAACTGCCTGTATGTATATGATTTAAAGGTTTTTAATTTGCTGTAGCATGTTGGCATGGGAAAAATTCGGGGTGGATAATGTTGACGGTTGGGATTGTGTTCCTTCAATGTATGAGTGGGGAGAATTCTTCCCATTGTAATGCTAACAAACCTGCTGGCTGTGCCCAGGGTTTTCTGATGGCCCTGGACGGGCGGGTGGGTGGGACCGGAGCTACCCGGACGGGGATGCGGACTTGCGGGGAGGGGGGGAGGGGGGGGAGCTACTCAAAGGAGCACGAGGCTTCTGGAGGGGCCCGGCTGTTTCCAGCGAGAGAGAGGGGGAGGGGGAACTTCTCCAGTCTGCTCGGCGGTGTGAGGAGGTAGGAGACCCGGGGGCCGGCTGCATTCAGCTGCCCAGCATCTGCCCTGCTACCTCGGAGGCACTGCTGACCACCAAAGACCAAATACTTCCTACCTCTGGGAATACAACTGGTCATCTGGACACAGGATGCCGCCGGCCAGCCGGCCCCGGATCCGGGAAGACCTGGTCTCCGGCGGCGGCCCCGGAGAAGGATAGACCTTTTCATGTTGGCGCCGCTGGCCACTTCAGCGTCCTCCCTGCCGGCAGCAGGTGCACCATGCCGGCTGGCCTGCCGGGCCAGGATACGGGTAGACCTGGTCTCCGGTGTCTGCCCAGAAGAAGGGTAGACCTGTTCATCTTGGCGCCGCAGGCCGCTGCAGTGCCCTCCTGTTCTGGCGGCACGTGGATCCTGCTGGCCGGACGGCCGGCCCCGGAGCCGGCTAGAATTTTTCCCCGCCTGCCACCCCGAAGAAGGTTAGACCTGTTCAGCCCGGTGCCGCGGTCCGCTGCAGCACCCTCCCGGCCGGCGGAAGACGGAGCCCGCCGGCCGAACCGCCTCCCCTGGAGCCGGGTAGACCTAATCTCCGGTGGCTGCCCCAGAGAAGGGTAGTACTGTTCACCCCAGCGCCGCGGGCCGCTGCAGCGACCTCCCTGTCAGCAGCAGGCTGATCCCGCCTGCCGGCCGGCCGGCCCTAGACCCAGGTAGACCTGGTCTTTGGTAGCCACCGTGGAGAAGGGTAGGCCTGTTCACCCCGACGCCGTGGGTCGCTGCCACACCTTCCCCTCCTGGCGGCGGGCAGATCCCGCCGGCCGGCCAGCCCCGCAGTTATGTAGATCTGGTCTCTGGCGGCCGCCCTGGAGAAGGTTCGTCCTGTTCAACCCAGAGCCGCGGAATACTGCAGCGCCCTCCCGTTACGGCGGCAGGCAGATCCCGCTGGCAGGCCGGCCGTCCCCGGAGCTGGGTAGACCTGGTCTCCAGATGCCGCCTTGGAGAAGGTCAGACCTGATCACCCCGGCACCGCGGGCAGCTGCAGCGCCCACCCCATCTGGGGGCATGCGGATGCCTCCGGCCAGCCGGCCCCGGATCCCGGAAGACCTGGTCTCCGGCGGCGCCCCCGGAGAAGTGTAGACCTGTTCACCCTGGCGCCGCGGGTCGCGTCAGCACCCTCCCCACAGCGGCAGGCGGAATCCGCCAGCCGGCCCGCCTGCCTCGGAGCCGGATGGGCCTGTTCACCCCAACGCCGCTGGCCGCTGCAGCGCCCCTGGTGTTACGGCGGCAGGCGGATCCTGACGGCCAGACGACAGGCCCCGGAGCCGGGTAGACCTGGACTCTGGTGGCTGCTCCCGAGAAGAGTAGACCTGTTCAACCCGGTGCTGCGGGCCGCTGCAGCACCCTTCCCGCGAGCGGCAGGCGGAATCCGCCGGCCAGCCCGCCGGCCCCGGAGCCGGGTGGACCTGTTCGCCCCAGCGCCGCAGGCCGCTGCAACACCCACCCCACTGGCGGCAGGGGGACCCCGCCAACAGTCCCGCTGGCTCCGGATCTGGGTAGACCTGGTCTCCAGTGTCCGCCTCGGAGAATGGTAGACCTTATCCCCCCAGCGCCGCGGGCCGCTGCAGCGCCCTCCACGCCGGCGGCAGGCGGATCCTGCCAGCCGGCCCCCCTGTCCCGGAGCTGAAAAGACCAGGTCTCTGGCGGCTACCCGAGAGGAGAGTAGACCTGTTCACCTCGGCGCTGCGGGCCGCCGCAGCGCCCTCCCCTTTCGGCAGAGGGTGGATCCCGCCAGCCGGCCGGCCGGACACAGAGCCGGGTAGACCTAGACTCCTGCGGCCGCCCCGGAGAAGGATAGACATTTTCATCTTGGCGCCGCTGGCCGCTGCAGCGTCCTCCCTGCCGGCAGCAGGTGCACAACGCCGGCTGGCCCGCCGGCCCCGGATACGGGTAGACCTGCTCTCCAGTGTCCGCCCCGAAGAAGGGTAGACCTGTTCATCTTGGCGCCGCGGGCCGCTGCAGCGCCCTCCTGTTCTGGCGGCAGGTGGATCCTGCTAGCTGGATAGCTGGCCCCGGAGCCGGCTAGACCTTTTCCCCGGATGCCTCCCCGGAGAAGGTTAGACCTGTTCACCCCGGCGCCGCGGGCCACTGCAACGCCCTAACCGCCGGCGGCAACCCGACCCTGAAATCATGTAGACCTGGTCTCCGGCGACAGCCCTGGAGAAGGGTAGACCTGTTCATGTTGGCTCCGCGGGCCGCTGCAGCGCCCTTCTGTCCTGGCGGCAGGTGGATACTGCCAGCCGGCCGGCCGGCCCTGGAGCCGGCTACACCTGATCCCCGGCTGTCGCCCCGGAGAAGGTTAGACCTGTTCACCACAGCGCCGCGGGCCACTGCAGCGCCCTCACCGCCGGCGGCAACCCGACCCAGGAGTCATGCAGACCTGGTCTCCGGTGAGAGCCCCGGAGAACGGTAGACCTGTTCACCCCAGCGCCGCTGGACACTGAAGCGCCCTCCAGGATGGCGGCAGGCCGACCCCGCCAGCTGGCCGGCCGACCTAAGAGCCGGGTAAACTTGGTCTCCGGCGGCCACCCCGGAGAAGGTTAGACCTGTTCACCCCGGTGACGCGGTCCGCTGCAGCACCCTCCCGGCCGGCGGAAGACTGAGCCCGCCGGCCTAACCGCCCCCCCTGGATCCGGGTAGACCTAATCTCCGGTGGCTGCCCCAGAGAAGGGTAGTACTGTTCACCCCAGTGCCGCGGGCCGCTGCAGCGACCTCCCTGTCAGCAGCAGACGGATCCCGCCGGCCGGCCGGCCGACCCTAGACCCGGGTAGACCTGGTCTTTGGTGGCCAGCGTGGAGAAGGGTAGGCCTGTTCACCCCGACGTCGTGGGTCGCTGCCACACCTTCCCCTCCTGGCGGCGGGCAGATCCCGCCGACCGGCCGGCCCCGGAGTTATGTAGATCTGGTCCCTGGCGGCTGCCCTGGAGAAGGTTCGTCCTGTTCAACCCAGAGCCGCGGGACACTGCAGCGCCCTCCCCTTTACGGCGGCAGGCAGATCCTGCTGGCAGGCCGGCCGTCCCCGGAGCTGGGTAGACCTGGTCTCCAGCTGCCGCCTTGGAGAAGGTCAGACCTGATCACCCCGGCACCACGGGCCGCTGCAGCGCCCTCCCCGTCTGGGGGCAGGCGGATGTCCCCGGCCAGCCGGCCCCGGATCCGGGAAGACCTGGTCTCCGGCGGCGCCCCCGGAGAAGTGTAGACCTGTTCACCCCGGCACCGTGGGTCGCGTCAGCACCCTCCCCGCGGAGGCAGGCGGAATCCGCCAGCCGGCCCGCCTGCCTCGGAGCTGGATGGACCTTTTCACCCCAACGCCGCCGGCCGCTGCAGCGCCCCCCCGTTCTGGCGGCAGGCGTATTATGCTGGCCGGACGGTTGGCCCCCGAGCCAGGTAGACCTGGTTTTAGGCGTCCGCCCCGGAGAAAGTTTGACCTCTTCACCCAGGCGCCGCGGGCCGCGGCAGCGCCCTCCTCGCCGGTGGCAGGCCGACCCTGCCGGTCGGCCCTACGGCCCCAGAGCGAGGTAGACCTGGTATCCGGGGGCAGCCCCCTAGAAGGGTAGACCTGTTCACCCCGGCGCCGCGGGCCGCTGCAGCGACCTCCCCTTCCGGCGGCAGGCAGATCCTGCCCGCCGGAGGGCCGGCCTCAGAGCCGGGTAGACCTGGACTCCGGCGGTCACAAAGGAGAAGGGTAGACCTTCTCACCCCGGCGCCGCTGGCCGCTGCAGCGCTCTCCCCGGCTGCGGCAGGCGGACACGGCCGGCCCTCCTGCCGCCCCTGGAGTCAGGTAGACTTGGTTTCCAGTGGGTGCCCCGGAGAAAGGAAGACCTGTTCACTCCAGTGCCACGGGCTGCTGCAGCGCCCTCCCCGCCGATGGCAGGTGGACCCCACCGGCCGGCCGGTCCGTCCCGGAGCCAGGTAGACCTGGTTTTGGGCGGCCAGCCCAGAGAAGGATAGGCCTTTTCACCCCGGCGCCGCGGGCCGCTGCAGCGACCTCCCTGCCGGCAGCAGGCGGATCCCGCCGGCCTGCCGACGGGCCCTGAAGCCGAATATACCTGGTGTCTGGCTGCCGCCATGGAGAAGGGAAGACCTGTTCACCCCGGCGCTCCGGGCCCCTGTAGCGTCCTCCCGTTCCGGCTGCAAGCGGATCGTGACGGCCGGACGGACGGCCCTGGAGCCGGGTAGACCTGGTCTCAGGTGGCCGCCCCGGAGAAGGGTAGACCTGATCACTCCGGCGCTGCGGGCCGCTTCAGCGCCCTCCCGGTCGACGGCAGGCGGACCCCGCCGGCCGGCCGGTCCGTCCTGCAGCCGGGTAGACCTGGTCTCCGTCGGCCGCCTTGGAGAATAGTAGACCTGTTCACCCTGGCGCAGAGGGCCGCTGCAGCGCCCTCCCAGTTGGCGGGAGGCAAACACCCCTGGCCGGCCTGCTTGCCCCGGCACCGGGCAGACCTGGCCTCCGGCAGCGGCCCCGGAGAAAGGTAGGACTGCTCCCCCAGCGCCGCCGGCCGCTGAAGCGACCTCCCTGCCGGCAGCAGGCGGATTCCGCCGGTTTGCCGCCCGGCCCCGGAGCTAGGTAGACCTGGTCTCCGGCTGCCGCCCCGAAGAAGGGTAGAACTGTTCATCATGGCGCCGCGGACCGCTGCAGCGCACTCCCGTTCTGGCGGCAGGCGGATCCTGCCGGCCGGCTGGCCGGCCCCGGAGCCGGCTACACCTGGTCCCCGGCTGCCGCCCCGGAGAAGGCTAGACCTGTTCACCCCGGCGTCGCGGGCCACTGCAGCGCCCTCACCGCCGGCGGCAACCCGACCCTGGAGTCATGTAGATCTGGTCTCCGGCCACAGCCCCAGAGAAGGGTAGACCTGTTCACCCCAGCGCCGCTGGCTGCTGAAGCGCCCTTCCGGACGGTGGCAGGCCGACCCCGCCGGCTGGCCGGCTGACCTAAGAGTCGGGTAAACCTGGTCACCGGTGGCCACCCCGGAGAAGGTTAGACCTGTTCACCCCAGTGCCGCGGTCCGCTGCAGCATCCTCCCGGCCAGCGGAAGACGGAGCCCGCCGGCCGAACCGCCCCCCCTGGAGCCGGGTAGACTTTGTCTCCGGTGGCTGCCCCGGAGAAGGGTAGTACTGTTCACCCCAGTGCCGCGGGCCGCTGCAGCGACCTCCCTGTCAGCAGCAGACGGATCCCGCCGGCCGGCCGGCCAGCCCGAGACTCGGGTAGACCTGGTCTTTGGTGGCCACCATTGAGAAGGGTAGGCCTATTCACCCTGGCGCCGTGGGTCGCTGCCGCACCTTCCCCTCCTGGCGGCGGGCAGATCCCACCGGCCGGCCGGCCCCGCAGTTATGTAGATCTGGTCTCTGGCGGCCGCCTTGGAGAAGGTTCGTCCTGTTCAACCCAGAGCCGCGGGACACTGCAGCGCCCTCCCCTTACGGCGGCAGGCAGATCCCGCTGGCAGTCCGGCTGTCCCCAGAGCCGGGTAGACCTGGTCTCCAGCTGCCGCCGTGGAGAAGGTCAGACCTGATCACCCCAGGACCGCGGGCCGCTGCAGCGCCCTCCCCGTCTGGGGGCAGGCGGATGCCGCCGGCCAGCCAGCCTCGGAT
Organism: Muscicapa striata striata; assembly: GCA_030060385.1. Lineage (NCBI taxonomy): Eukaryota > Metazoa > Chordata > Aves > Passeriformes > Muscicapidae > Muscicapa > Muscicapa striata. The sequence continues at coordinate 14,855 of JAREIS010000783.1, read as the reverse complement.
GCGGGAAGACGTGGTCTCCGGCGGCATCCCCGGAGAAGTGTAGACCTGTTCATCCTGGCGCCGTGGGTCGCGTCAGCACCCTCCCCGCAGCGGCAGGCGGAATCTGCCAGCCGGCCCGCCTGCCTCGGAGCAGGATGGACCTGTTCACTCCAACGCCGCCGGCCGCTGCAGCGCCCTATCGTTCCAGCGGCAGGCGGATCCTGACGGCCAGACGACAGGCCCCGGAGCCGGGTAGGTACCTGGACTCTGGTGGCTGCTCCCGAGAAGAGTAGACCTGTTCAACCTGGTGCTGCGGGCTGCTGCAGCACCCTTCCCGTGAGCGGCAGGCGGAATCCGCCGGCCAGCCCGCTGGCCCTGGAGCTGGGTGTACCTGTTCGCCCCAGCGCAGCGGGCCCCTGCAACACCCGCCCCACTGGCGGCAGGGGGACCCCGCCAACAGTCCCGCTGGCTCCGGATCCGGGTAGACCTGGTCTCCAGTGTCCGCCTCGGAGAATGGTAGACCTGATCCCCCCAGCGCCGCGGGCCGCTGCAGCGCCCTCCACGCCGGCGGCAGGCGGATCCTGCCAGCCGGCCCCCCTGTCCCAGAGCCGGATAGACCAGGTCTCTGGCGGCTACACGGGAGGAGAGTAGACCTGTTCACCTCGGTGCCACGGGCCGCTGCAGCGCACTCCTCTTTTGGCGGAGGGTGCATCCCGCCTGCCAGCCGGCCGAACACAGAGCCGGGTGGACCTAGACTTCGGCGGCCGCCCCGGAGAAGGATAGAAATTTTCATCTTGGCGCCGCTGGACGCTGCAGCGTCCTTCCTTTCCGACAGCAGGCAGATCCCGCCTGCCGGCTTGCCGGCCCCTGAGCCGGGTTGACCTGGCCTCTGGCGGGCGCCCTGGAGAAGGGTAGACCTGTTAACCCCGGAGCCGCAGGCGGCTGCAGCACCCTGCCCGTCCGGCGGCAGGCGGACTCCGCTGGAAAGCCTGAGGGACCCGGAGCTGGGTAGACCTGGTCTCCGACGGCCGCCCTGGAGAAGGGTACACCTGTTCACCCCGGTGCTGCAGGCCCCTGCAGCGACATCCCCGCCGGCAGCAGGCGGACCCGGCCGGACGGCCCCGGAGCTGGGTAGACCTGGTCTCTGGCGGCCGCCCCGGAGAATGGTAGACCTCTTCACCCCGGCGCGCCTGGCCGCTGCAGGGCCCTTCCCGCCGGCGTCAAGCAGACCCCGCCAGTTGACCGGCCGGCCCCAGAGCTGGAAAGACCTGGTCTCCGGCGGCCGCCCCGGAGAAGGGTAGACCTTTTCATTCCGGCGCTGTGGGCCGCTGCACTACCCTCCCATTCAGGAGGCAGGCGGATTCCGCCGGCCGGCCGGTCTGAGAGCTGGGTAGACCTGTTCTCCGGTGGCCGCCCCGGAGAAGTGCAGACCTGTTCCCGCCGGCTGCTGCAGCGACCTCCTCGCTAATGGCCGGCGGACCCCGCCGGCCGACCGGCGGACCCTGGAGCCTGCTGGACCTATTCTCCGGCAGCTGCGCCGGAGAAGGGTAGACCTGTTCACCTTTGTGCGGGAAACCGCTACAGTGACCTCCCTGCCAGCAGCAGGCGGATTCCGCTGGCCGGATCGCTGGCTCCGGAGCTGGGTAGACCTTTTTACCACGGCGCCGCGGGCCACGGCATCGCAGCCCCCTCCAGTGGCAGGCGGATCCCACCGGCCGGACCGCCGGCTTTGGAGCTGCGGAGACCTGGTCGCGGGCGACCGCTCGGGAGAAGAGTAGACTTGTTCACCCCGGCGTCGCGGGCCGCTGAAGCGCCCTCTTCTTCTGGCGGTAGGCGAACGCCGCCAGCCGGCCAGCCCGGGAGCCGGGGAGTCCTGGTCTCCAACGGCTGCCCCTGCGAAGGGTAGACCTGTAGCGCCCTCCCAGTTGGCGACAGGTGGATCCCGCCGGCAGGCCGGACGGCCCAGGAGTCGTTTAGACCTGGTCTCCGGTGTCCGCCCCGGAGAAGGGTAGACCCGATCACCCTGGCACTGCAGGTCGCTGCGGCTCCATCCTCGCTGGCGGCAGAAAACCCTACCGTCCGGCCCGCCGCCCCTGGACCCCGGTAGACCTGGTCTCCGATGCCTGCCCGGAGAAGGGTAGAACTGTTCACCCAAGCGCCGCAGGCTGCAGGAGCGCCCTCCTCTTTCGGCAGCAAGCGGACCTCGCCGGACGGCCGGATGGCCCCAGAGACGGGTAGACCTGGTCTCCGGCGGCCGCCCCGGAGACGGGTAGACCTAATCACCCTGGCGCCGCAGGCCGCTGCAGCGACATTCCCACCGGCAGCAGGCGGACCCCGCTGGACGGCCGGACGGCCCCGGAGCTGGGTAGAATTGGTCTCCAACGCCGCCACGGAGAAGGATAGACCTGTTCAACCTGACGCTGCGGGCCGATGCAGTGCCCTCCCCACCGGCCGGTCTGCCGGCCCCGGAGCTGGGTAGACCTGGTCTTCGGCGGCGTCCCCCGGAGAAGGGTAGAACTGTTCACCCCGGCGCCGCGGGCCACAGCAGCGCCCTCCCCGTACGGCGGCAGGCGGGCCCGGCCGGACGGCCCTGGAGCTGGGTAGACCTGGTCTTCGGCGGCTGCCCCAGAAAAAGGCAGACCGGTTCATCTCTGCGCCGTGGGCCGCTGCAGCGCCCCCTGCGCCGGCGGCAGGCAGAACTTGCCGGCAGGCAGACCAGACACTGACCCAGGCAGACCTGGTCTCCGGTACCTGCCCCGGAGAAGGGTAGACCTGTTGACCCTAGTGCCGCGGGCTGCTGCAGCGACCTCCATGCCGGCAGAAGGCGGATCCCGCCGGCCTTCCTGCTGTCCCCGGAGACGGATATACCTGGTCTCCGGCTGCCGCCCTGGAGAAGGATAGACCTGTTCAACCCAGTGCCTCTGGCCGCTGCAGCGTCTTCCAGTTCGGGCGGGAGGCGGATCCTGACGGTTGGACGGCCGGCCCCGGAGCGAGTAGACAAGGTGTCAGATGGCCGTCCCGGAGAAGGTAAGACCTGTTCACCCCGGCGCCGCGGGCTGCTGCAGCGTCCTTCCCACCGGCGGCAGGCGGACCCCGCCGGTCGACCGGCCGTCCCCGCAGCCGGGTAGGCCTGTTCAACCCAGTGCCGTGGGCCGCTGCAGCACCCTCCCCAATGTCGGAAGGCGGACCCCGCCAGCCATTCCGCTAGCTCCGGATCCGGGTAAACCTGGTCTCCGGCGGCCACCTCGGAGAAGAGTAGACCTGATAATCCCGGCACCGCGGTCTGCTGCACCGACCTCCCCGCTGGCAGCAGGCGGACCTGGCCGGACGGCCGGACGGCCCCGGAGCTGGGTAGACCTGGTCTCCGGCGGCCGCTCCAGAGAAAGGCAGACCTGTTCACCCCGGCGCCGCGGGGCCTCTGCAGCGACATCCCCTCCGGTAGCAGGCGGACCCGGCCGGACGGCTGGACGGCCCCGGAGTTGGGTAGACCTGGTCTCCGGCAGCCGCCCCGGAGAAGGGTAGACCTGTTCACCCCGGCGCTGCGGGCTGATGCAGTGCCCTCCCCGCCGGCAGCAGCCAGACCCCGGAGCCCTGTAGACCTGGTTTTCAGCGGCCGTCCCGGAGAAGAATAGACCTGTTCAACCCTGCGCCGCGGGACGCTGCAGCGCCCTCCTCGCTGACGGCAGGTGGATCTTTCCGGCCAGCCGGCCGGCCTCAGAGCCGGGTAGACCTGGACTCCGGAGGCCGCCCCGGAGAAGGGCAGACCTGTTAATCACTGTGCCGCGGGTCGCTGCGGCTCCCTCCCCGTCGGCGGCAGACAAACCCTGCCGTCTGGCCCTCCGCCCCTGGACCCGGGTAGACCTGGTCTCCGGTGCCTGCCCGGAGAAGGGCAGAACTGTTCGCCCCAGTGCTGTGGGCCGCAGCAGCGACCTCCCCGCCGACAGCAGGCAGACCCTGCCGGCTGGCCGGCCGGCTCCGGAACTGGGAAGACCTGGTCTCCAGCGGCGGCCCAGGGGAAGGGTAGACCTGTTCACCCCGGCGTCGTGGGTCGCGGCAGCACCCTCCCCTTTCGGCGGCACGCAAATCCCTCCGGCCAGCCGGCCGTCCTCAGAGCAGGGTAGACCTGGTCTCTGGCATCCGCCATAGAGAAGGGCAGACCTGTTCACACCGGCGCCACGGGCCCCTGCAGCGACCTCTCCGCCGATGGCAGGCAGACCCTGCCGGCCGGCCGGTTCGTCCCTGAGCTGGGTAGACTTGGTCCCAGGAGGCCACCCCGGAGTAGGGTAGACCTGTTCAAAACTGTTGCGCTACAACATCCTTCCCGCCAGCGGCAGGAAGATCCTGCCAACCGGCCCGCTGGCCCCGGATCTGGGTAGACCTGGTCTCCGGTGTTCGCCTGGGAGTATGGTAGACCTTATACCCCCAGCGCCGCAGGCTGCTGCGGTGCTCTCCACACCGGCGGCAGGCGGATCCCGCCAGCTGGCCCGCCAGTCCCGGAGCCAGACAGACCTGGTCTCTGGCGGCGGCAGGGTAGGAGGGTAGACCTGTACACTCCGGCTAGCGGGCAGCTGCGGCGCCCTCCTTGCTTGCGGCAGGCGGATCCTGGCAGCCGGCCTGCCGGCCCCGGATCCGGGTAGACATGGTCTCCGGCTGCCCTGGAGAAGGGTAGACCTGTTCACCTCGGCGATGCAAGCCACTGCAGCGCCATCCCATTTCAGCGGCAGACAGGTGCCGCTGGCCGGCTCGCCAGACACGAAGCCGGGAAGACCTAGACTCCGGCGGCCGCCCCGGAGAAAGATAGACCTCTTCATCTCGATGCAGCTGGCAGCTTCAGCGCCCTCCCTTTCCGACAGCAGTCAGATCCCGCCCGCCGGCTTGCCGGCCCCTAAGCCGGGTTGACCTGGTCTCCGGCGGGCGCTCTGGAAAAGGGTAGACCTGTTCACCCCGGAGCCGCAGGCCACTGCAGCACCCTCCCAGTCCGGCGGGAGGCGGACCTCGCTGGAAAGCCTGAGGGTCCCAGAGCTGGGTAGACCTGGTCTCCGACGGCCGCCCCGGAGAAGGGTACACCTGTTCACCCCAGTGCCGCAGGCCCTTGCAGCGACATCCCCGTTGGCAGCAGGTGGACCCGGCCGGATGGCCCCGGAGCTGGGTAGACCTGGTCTCTGGCGGCCGCCCCAGAGAAGGGTAGACCTGTTCACCCTGGCGCCGCGGGCTGCTGCGGCTCCATCCTCGCCGGCGGCAGACAAACCCTTCCTTCCGGCCCACCGCCCCTGGACCCGGGTAGACCTGGTCTCCGGTGCCTGCCCGGAGAAGGGTAGAACTATTCACCCCAGCACCGCGGGCCGCAGCAGCGACCTCCCCACTGGCAGCAGGCGGACTTCGTCGGCTGGCCGGACGGCCCCGGAGCTGGGTAGACCTGGTCTCCGGCGGCCGCCCCGGAGAAGGGTAGACCTGTTCACCCCGGCGCCGTGGGTCACGGCAGCACCCTCCCCTTCTGGCAGCACGCAAATCCCGCCGGCCAGCCGGCCAGCTTCAAAGCAGGGTAGACCTGGTCCTCAGCCTCCGCCCCTGAGAAGGGTAGACCTGTTCGCACCGGCGCCGCGGGCCGCTGCACCAACCTATATGCCGACGGCAGGCAGACCTCTCCGGTTCGTCACTGAGCCGGGTAGACTTGGTCTCCGGCGGCCACCCCAGAGTAGGGTAGACCTTTTCAACACGGCGCTGCAAGCCACTGCAGTACTCTCCCAGCCAGCGGCAGGAAGATCCTGCCAACCGGCCTGCCGGCCCTGGAACCGGGTAGACCTGGTCTCCGGCAGCCGCCCTGGAGAAGGGTAGACCTGATGACCCCTGCGCCATGGGCCGCTGCAGCGCCTTCCCTGTCTGGCGGCTGGCGGATTCCGCCGGCCTGATGGCTGGCTCCGCATCCAGGTAAACCTGAATTCTGACGGCCGCCCCCAAGAAGGGTAGACCTGTTCACCCCGGCGCTGCGGGCCGCTGCAGCACCCTTCCCGCCAGCGGCATGCAGAATCCGCCGGCCCGACCGCCGACCTTCGGGGTGGGTGGACCTGTTCACCCCAGCGCCGCGGGCTGCTGCAGCACCCTCCCCACTGGTGGCAGGGGGACCCCGCCAACCCTCCAAGTGGCTCCGAATATCAGTAGACCTGGTCTCCAGTGTCCGCCTCGGAGTATGGTAGACCTTTTCCCCCCAGCGCCACGGGCCGCTGCAGCACCCTCCTTGCCCGTTGCAGGCGGACGCTGCTGGCCGGCCCTCCGGCCCTGGAGCCGGGTAGCCCTGGTCTCCGGCGGCCGCCCCGGAGAAAGGTAGATCTGCTCACCCCGGCGCCGCGGGCCGCTGGAGGGCCCTTCCCGCCGGTGGCAGGCAGACCCCGCCGGATGACCGGAGGGCCCCAGAGCCGGCTAGACCTGGTCTCCGGCAGCCGTCACGGAGAAGGGTAGAACTGTTCACCCCGGCGCCGCGGGCCGCTGCAGCGCTGTCCCCGCCGATAGCAGGCGGACCCTGCCGGCCGGCGGGCTGGTCCTGGAGCCAGGGTAGACCTGGTCTCTGGCTGTAGCGTCAGGGAAGGGTAGAGCTCTTCACTCCGGCGCCGCGGGCCGCTGCAGCACCCTTCCCGCCAACGGCAGGCGGAGTCCGCCGGCCGGCCGGCCCGTCCCAGGGACATGAGGACTTGGTCTACGGCGTCCGCCGCAGAGAAATGTAGACCTGTTCACCCCAGCGTCGCGGGCCGCTGCAGCGCCCACCCCTTCCGGCAGCAGGCAAATCCTGCTGCCCCGCCCGCCGGCCCCGGAGCCGGGTAGACCTGGTCTTTGGCGGCTGGCCCGGATAAGGGTAGATCTGTTCACCCCGGCGCTGCGGGCCGCTGCAGCGGCCTCCCCGGCGGCAGCAGGCGCCAGGCGCCTGCCAACCCCGGAGCCTGGAAGACTTGGTTTTCGGCAACCGCCCGAGAAAGGGTAGACCTGTTCACCCGGTGCCGCGGGCGATGCAGCGCCCTCCCGCCGGTGACAGGCGAATCCTGTCAACCAGCCCGCCCCTCAGAGCCAGGTAGACCTGGTATCCGGAGGCCGCTCAGAGTAGGGGTAGACCTGTTCACCCTGGCACCGCGGGCTGCTGCAGCGACCTCCGGGCTGGCGAAAAAGATCCCGCCCGCCCGGCCCCAGCTGGACAGACCCGGTCTCTGGCGGCCGCCACAGGAAAATGGGTAGACCTGTTCACTCCGGCGCCGCGGGCCGCTGCAGCGCCTTCCCCTTCTGGCAGTAGGCTGATCCCTGTGACCCAGACGGCCGGTCCAGCTGGTTAGACCTTGACTCTGGCGGCCGGCCAGGAGTAGCATAGACCTGTTCACCCTAGTGCCGCGGGCCGCTGCAGAGCCCTCCCCTTCCAGGGGCAGGCGGATCCCACCTACCGGCCGGCCGGCCAAAGAGCCGGGTAGACCTGGTCTCTAGCGGCCGCCGCAGAGGAGCGTTGACATGTTCACTCTGGCGCCGCGGTCTGCTACAGCGCCCTCGCTGCCAAGAGGAGGCGGACCCCGCTGGCCAGCCCGCCAAACCCGGAGCCAGGTAGACCTGGTCTCCGGCTGCGGCCCCGGAGAAGGGTAAACCTTTTCACCCCGGCGCCGGGGGCCGCTGCAGCGCACTCCCCGCCTGCGGCACACGAACCTCGGAGTCCGGGCAGCCGGCCACAGAGCCTAGACGGCATGGTCTCCTGTGGCCGCCCCGGAGAAGGGTACCTGTTCTCCCCGCCTCGCGGGCCGCTTCAGCACCCTCCCATTCTGGCTGCAGTCGTATCCCACTGGCCGGCCGGCCCTAAGCCGGTTTAACTTGGTTTCCGGCCGCACACTGGAGAAGGGTAGACCTGTTCACCCCGGCACTGCGGGCCACTGCCGCGCCCTCCCATTCCGGCAGCAGGCGGATCCCGCCGACTGGCCGGCCTCAGAGCCAGGTAGACCTGGTCTCCGGCAACCGCCCCAGAAAAGGGAAGATCTGTTCACTCCGGCCCTGCAGTGACCTCCCCGCCGGCGGCAGGCTGACCTCGCAGACCGACCGGCTGGCCCCGGACCCCGGTAGACCTAGTCTCCAGTGGCCTACCCGGAGAAGGGTAGACCTGTCCACCCCGGCGCCGTGAGCCGCTGCAGCGCCCGCCCCGCTGGCGGCAGGCGGATACCATTGGCCGGACCGCCGGCCCTGGAGCCGGGTAGACCTTCTCTCCAGTGACCGCTCCGGAGAAGAGTAACCTTGTTCACCCCGGTGCCACGAGGCCGCTGCAGCGCCCTCCCCATCTGGCGGTACGCGAATGCTGCCGTCCGGCTGGCCCCGGAGCCAGGTAGACCTGGTCTCCGGCGGCCACCTCGGAGAAGGGTAGACCTGTTTACCCAGGCGCCATGGGATGCTGCATCGCCCTCCCCGCCGGCAGCAGGTAGACCCCGCTGGCTGACCCGCCAGCATTGGAGCTGGGTAAACCAGGTCTCTGACGGCCGCTCCGGAGAAGGGTAGACCCGTTCACCCCGGCGCCGGGGGTCACTGCAGCGCCCTCCCCTTCCGACGCCAAGCGGATCCCGCAGGCTGGCCAACTGGCCTTGTAGCCGGGAACACCTGGTCTCCGGTGGCCGCGCCAGAGAAGGGTAGACCTGTTCACGCTAGCGCCGCGGGTCGCTGCAGCGCCTTCCCTGCCAGCAACAGCCAGTCCCACCACCCAGCAGGCCGACCCTGGAGCCGTTTAGATCTGGTCCTTGGCAGCCGCCCTGGAGAAGGGTAAACCTGTTCACCCCGGCACCGCGGCCCGCTGCAGCGCCCTTCCCTTGTGGCGGCAGGTGGATGCCGCTGGCTGAACAGCAGGCCCCAGAGCCGGGTCGACTTGATTTCCGGAGTCCGCCACGGAGAAAGGTTGACCTGTTCTACCCGGTGCCTCGGGCCGCTTCAGCACACTCCCCTACCGGCTGCACGCGGATCCTGCCGGCTGGGTGGCCGGCCTCGGAGTTGGGTAGACCTGGTCTCTGGCTGCCGCCCCGAAGAAGGGTAGACTTCTTCACCCCGGCGCCGCGAGCCGCTGCAACGCCCTTCCCGCCGCTGGCAGGCAGAACCCGCCGTCCGACCAACCGACCCAGGAGCTGGGGAGACCTGGCCTCTGGCGGCCGTCCCAGAAAAGGGTAGACATGTTCACTCCGGCGTTGCAGGCCGCTGCAGCGACCTCCCGGCTGACGACTGGCGGATCCCGTCGCCCACCCGGCCTCAAAGCCGCGTAAACCTGGTCTCCAGTGCCCACAAAGAAGGGTAGACCTGTTCACCCCGGCGCCGCGGGCCGCTGCAGCGCCCTCCACGCCGGCTGCAGGCGGATGCTGCTGGCCGGCCAGCCGGCTCCGGAGTCGGGTAGACCTGGTCTCCTGGTGTTGACCCGAAGAAGGGTAGACCTGTTCACCCCGGCGCCGCTGGCCGCTGCAGTACCCTCCCCGCCGGCAGTAAGTGGATGCCGCCGGCTGGCCGGCCAGCCCCGGAGCCGGGAAGACCTGGTCTCTGTCAGCCACCCCGGAGAAGGGTAGACCTGTTTACCCTGGGGCCGCGGGCCGCTGCAGCGCCCTCCCCGACGGAGGCAGGCATATGCCGCCAGCCGGCCGGCCCCGGGGACGGGTAGACCTGGTCCTCGGGCGGCCGCCTCTGAGAAGGGTAGACATGTTCACCCCGCAGCCGCAGGCTGCTGCAGCGCCCTCTCCAGCGGCGGGAGGTGGATCCCGCCGGCTGGCGGACCACGGAGCCGGGTAGACCTGGTTTTCGGCGGCCACCCCGGAGAAAGGTAGACCTGTTTACCCAGCCCTACGGCCGCTGCAGCGCCCTGCCCGCTGGCGGCAGGTGGATGGTGCCGGCCGGCCGGCAGGCCGCGGAGCCAGGTAGACCTGGTCTCCGGCGACCTCCACAAAGAAGTGTAGACCTGTTCACCCCGGCGCCCCGGGTCGCTGCGGCGCCCACCTCTTCCAGCGGAAGGCAGTTTCAGCCAGCCGGCCAGCCGGGAAGACCGGGTCTCTGGCGGCCGTCCGGGAGAAGGGTAAACCTCTTCACCCCGGCGCTGCGGGCCGCTGCAGCCCCCTCCCCGCTGGCAATAGGCGGATGCCTGCTGGACGGCCGGCCGGCCCCAGAGCTGGGTAGACATTGTCTCCTTCGGCCGCCCCGGAGAATGGTAGACCTGTTCACCCCGCTGCCGCAGGGCGCTACAGCGCCCTCCCCACCTGCTGCAAGTACATTCCGCCGGCCGGCAGGCCGGACCCGGAGACGGGTAGACCTGCTATCTAGCGGCCGCCCTGGAGAAGGATATACCTGTTCACCCCGGCGCAACGGGCCGCTGCCACGACCTCCCCCCCGGCACCAGGCGGATGCCGCCGGCTGGCCGGCTGGCCCCAGAGCAGTATAGACCCGGTCTCCGGCGGCCACCTCGGTACAGGGTAGACCTGGTCGCCGGCGGCTACCCGGGAAAAGGGTAGACCTGTTCACCCCGGCGCCGCGGGCCGCTCCAGCACCCTCCCCGCCGGCCGCAGGCAGACGCCGCCGGCCGGTCGTCCGGCCCCGGAGCCGGGTAGACCTGGTCTGCAGCGGCCGCCCCAGAGAAGGGTAGACCTGTTCACCCCGGCGCCGCGGGCCACTGCAGCATCTTTCTCCGCCACAGGCAGGCGTATGCCGCCGGTCGGCTGGCCGGCCCCGGGGCCGGGCATACCTGGTGTCTGGTGGCCCCCGCAAATAAGGTTAGACCTCTTCACCCCCGCGCCGCGGGCCGCTTCAGCGCCCTGCTCTCCGGTGTCAGGCGGATGCCGCCGGCTGGCCAGCCGGCCCCGGAGCTGGGTAGACCTGGTCTCCGGTGGCCGCCCCGGAGAAGGGTAGAAAGGTTCACCCTGGTGCCGCGGGCCGCTGCTGCGCCCTCTCCGCCGGCGGCAGGCGGATCCCACCGGCCGGACGGCCACGGACCCGGGTAGACCTGGTCTCTGGCGGCCGTCTTGGAAAAGGGTAGACCTGTTCACCCCGGCGACGCGGGCCGCTGCGGCACCCTCCCTGCCGGCGACAGGCGGATGCCGACGGACGGCCGGCCGGCCTCGGAGCCGGGTAGACCTGGTCTCCGGCGGCCGCCCCGGAGAAGGGTAGACCTGTTCACCCTGGCGCTGCGGGCCGCCGCAGCACCCTCGCCGGCGGTAGCAGGGGGATCCCACCGGCCGACCGGCCACGGACCCGGGTAGACCTCGTCTCCAGCGGCCGCCCCGGAGAAGAGTAGACCTGTTCACCCCGGCGCCGCGGGCCACTGCAGCGCCCTCCTTGCTTGCGGGAGGCAGATGTTGCCGTCCGGCTGGCTGGCCTCGGAACCGGGGAGAACTGGTCTCCGGCGGCCACCCCGGAGACAGTTAGACCTACTCATCCCGGCACCGTGGGCTGCTTCAGCGCCCTCCTCTCCGGCAGTAGGCGGATTCCGCCGGCCGGACGGCTGGCCCCGGAGCCGGGTAGACCTGGTCTCTGTCGGCCAACCCGGAGAAGGGTGGACCTGTTCACCCCGGCGACGTGGGCCGCTGCAGGGCCCTCCCCGCCGGCGGCAGGCAGATGCCGCCAGCCGGCCGTCCCCGGGGACGGGTAGACCAGGTCTCCGGCTGCCGCCACACAGAAGGGTAGACCTGTTCCCCCGGCGCCATGGGCCGCTGCAGCGCCCTCCCCGCCGTCAGCATATGGATGGCGCCGGCCGGCCGGCATGCCGCAAAGGCAGGTAGACCTGGTCTCCGGCGGCCGCCCCGGAGAAGGGTAGACCTGTTCACCCCGGCGCTGCGGGCCGCTGCAGCGCCCTCCCCGCGGGCGGCAGGCGGATGTCGCGTGCCGGCCGGCCGGCCCTGGAGCCGGGTAGACCTGGTCTCAGGCGGCCGCACCGGAGAAGGGTAGACCTGTTCACACCGGCGATGGGGGCCGCTGTTGCGCCGTCCCTGCCGGCTGTAGGTGGATGCCGCCGACCTGACAGGCGACCTCGGAGCCGAGTAGACCAGGTCTCCGGCATCCGCTCCAGAAAAGGGTAGACTTGTTCACTTTGGCGCCGTGGGGTGCTGCGCGCCCTACTCTCCAGCGTCAGGCGGATTCCGCTGGGGGTCCAGCCGGCCCCAGAGCCGGGTAGACCTAGTCTCCGGCGGCCGCCCCGGAGAAGCGTAGACCTGTTCACCCTGGAGCTGCGGGCCGCTGCAGCGCCTCCGCAGCGCCTCCCTCTCGGCGAGCGCGGATGGCTGCGGCCGGCCGGCCGGCCCCAGAGCGGGTGAGACCTGGTCTCCGGCGGCCGCCCGGAAGGGTAGACCTGTTCACCCCGGCGCGGGCGCTGCAGCGCCTCTCGCCGCGCGGCAGGCGGATGCCGCCGGCCGGCCGCCGGCCCTCGAGCTGGGAGACCTGGTCTCCGGCGGCCGCCCGGAGAAGGGTAGACCTGTTCACTGTGGCGCTGCGGGTCCTGCAGCGCCTCCTCCCCGGCGGACGCGGATCCGCCGGCGGCCAGTCGGCCCCAGGCGGTGACCTGTCTCCGCGGCGCCTCGGACAGGCCTGTTCACCCAGCGCGGGCCGCTGCAGGCCTCGCCGCAGGGGAGCCGCAGCCAGCCAGCCGGCCTGGGCAGACGGTCTCCGGCGGCCCCCGGAGAAGGGTAGACCTGTTCACCCGGGCCATGGGCCGCTGCAGCGCCCCCTCCGTGCGTAGGCGGACGCTGCCGGCCGGCCGGCCCGGAGCCGGTAGACCTGGTCTCAGCGGCCGCCCGAGAAGGGTAGACCTGTTCACCCCCGCGGCGCAGCGAGGCGGCTGCAGCGCCGCCCGGCCAGGGACTGGCCCGCGTGCCGTGGATGCCGGCCGGCCCTGGAGCCGGTAGACCTGGTCTCGGCGGCTGCCACGAGAGAGGTAGACCTGTTCACCCGGCGCCGCGGGCCGCTGCAGTGCTTCCCTGCCGCAGGGGATGCCGCCGGCGGCCGCGGCCGAGCCAGGGAGACTGGTCTCCGGCGCCCCGAGAAGGGTAGACCTGTTCACCCAGCGCGCGGCCCGCTGCAACGCCCCCGCCAGCGAGGCGGTGCACGCAGCCGGCCGGCCCCAGGAGGGTAGACCGGTCTCCAGCGCCGACCAGGAGAAGGAGACCTGTTCACCTTGGCGCCGCGGGCGCTGCAGCGCCCTCCTCCGGGCGGCAAGTGGATGTCGCGGCGGCGGCCGGCCCCGAGCCGGTAGACCGGAGCCAGGTAGACCTGGTCTCCGGCGGCCACCCCGGAGAAGGGTAGACTGGTTCACCCCAGCGCCACGGGTTGTGGCAGCGCCCTCCACTCCGGCGGTAGGCAGTTGCTTCCGCTTGGCCGGCCGGCCCTGGAGCCGGTTAGACCTTGTCTCCGGCGGCCGCCCAGGAGAAGGGTAGACCTGTTCACACTGGCGCCGCGGGCCGCTGCAACGACCTCCTCGACTGCGGCAGGCGGATGCCGCCGGCCGGCCTGCCGTCCCCGGAGTTGGGTAGACCTGGTGTCTGGCGGCCGCCCTGTAGAAGGGTAGACCCGTTCATTACGGAGCCGCGGGTTGCTGCAGCGCCCTCGCCGGCGGCGGCGGGTGGATCCCGCCGGCCGGCCAGCCTCGGAGCTGGGAAGACCTGGTCTCCGGCGGCCGCCCCGGAGAAGGGTAGACCTGTTCACTGTGGCGCTGCGGGTCCTGCAGCGCCCTCCTCTCCGGCGGAACGCGGATGCCGCCGGCCGGCCAGTCGGCCCCAGAGCCGGGTAGACCTGGTCTCCGGCGGCTGCCTCGGTGAAGACAAGGCCTGTTCACCCCAGCGCCATGGGCCGCTGCAGCGCTCTCTCCGCCGCAGTCATGTGGATGCCGCCAGCCAGCCAGCCGGCCCTGGAGCCGGGAAGACCTGGTCTCCGGCGGCCACCCCGGAGAAGGGTAGACCTGTTCACCCCGGTGCCACGGGCCGCTGCAGCGCCCGCCTCTCCGTTGGTAGGCGGACGTTGCCGGCCGGCCGGCCCCGGAGCCGGATAGTCCTGGTCTCTAGCGGCCGCCCGAAGAAGGGTAGACCTGTTCGCCCTGGCGCCGCGGGCCGCTGCAGCTCCTTCCCCTCATGAGGCAGGCGGATGCCACCGGCCGGCCGGCCCCGGAGCCGGGTAGACCTGGTCTCCGGCGGCTGACCCTGTTAAGGGTAGATGTGTTCACCCCGGAGCCGCCGGCCCCTGAGCCTGGTAGACCTGGTCTCCGGCGGCTGCCACAAAGAGAGGTAGACCTGTTAACCCCGGCGCCGCGGGCCGCTGCAGTGCTCTCCCTGCCGAAAACAGGGGGATGCCGCCGGTCGGCCGGCCGGCTCCAGAGCCAGGTGGACATGGTCTCCGGCAGCAACCCCTGAGAAGGGTAGACCTGTTCACCCAGCGACGCGGCCCGCTGCAACGCCTCCCCCGCCAGCGAAAGGCGGATGCCACAAGCCGGCCTGCTGGCCCCGGAGCCGGGTAGACCGGCTCTCCAGCTGCCGACCCAGAGAAAGGCAGACCTGATCACCCCGGCGCCGCGGGCCGATGCAGCGCCCTCCCCGCCGGCGGCAAGTGGATGTCGCCGGCCGGCTGGCCGGCCCCGCAGCCGGATAGACCTAGTCTCCAGCGGCCGCCCCAGTGGGGGGTAGACCTGTTCACCCAGCGCCACGGGCCGCTGCAGCGCCCTCCCCGCCGGCGGCAGGCGAATGCCGCCCGCCGGCCAGCCGGCCCCGGGCCGGGTAGACCTGGTCTCCGGCTGCCAACCCGGAGAAGGCTAGACCTGATCGCCCCGGCGCCGCGGGCCGCTGCAGTGCCCTCCTCTCTGTCGGGAGGCAGATGCCGCCGGCTGGCCGGCCGGCCTCGGGAACTGGGTAGCCCTGGTGTCTGGCTAC
>JAREIS010000782.1:0-53882 GCA_030060385.1 Muscicapa striata striata | reverse complement strand
GGACAGCAAAATGGCATTTATTGAAAGGCTACAAGGGTTTATATAGCTTAGGGTGGTCTGTGGTCATTTCCTGCGGCTCATGTCCGGGTGGGTGGTCCAGGTACAGAGCAGAGGTCAGATAGGGAGAGGGGGATGGGTTTCTAACTGCCCGTTACAGCCTGAGATCTTCCGCACGTCTCCCTGTCCTTCCACACAATCACATTTTCTAAATTAAACCAGTTACTGTGCACCCACTCTTCTCCCCGTTGGGAGGGTCTGGCGTTATATTTGGCTAATAGAGCGAAAAATGCAGCTTTATTTTTTGTATTATGATTCCCAGTCATTTTGCAAGAAGGAAAGTAAAACCACTCCAAGGAGGTCAAAACTTAGGTACACACACAGCTTTTGCTGTGTACAAGCCCCTCTCTTCCTTGGGCGGGTGAAAAGACTAGAGTTACACACACTCAGCCTGTGCACTCCTCAGCCTGTGCAGTTTCTTCCCCCCTAACTTCCCCCCTGAAGACAGAATACTCAAACGAGTTTAGGGATGATTTTTACCTAGGGGTTTGAGGGAAATCTGAAATGCCCCCCTTGCTTTCTAGTCTGACTCACCCCTGTCGAGGTGGCCAGCTAGGTGCAGCTGGAGCAAGATGTCCAGCAACCCTTCAGTCTGTCAGAAATCCTGTCCATGACACCAATTTAATGTCACGATCTGCTCGATCCGAGCGGAAGTCGTGATGGCTTGTTTGACTTCAGGGTGCAAAAGACAAACAGCAAGAGACTTGGGGTTTGTTCAGCAGAACAGTAATACAGTTTATTGTGTGCCAACAATTCAGTTTTGCGATAGAGAGAGAGAGAGAGAGAGGATGGGATGTAGCTACCGACAGACGGGACGCATCCTTGTGGTCGTCTGACAAGACACGTCTTCAATCTGTTGGGGAGCAAGAGATGTCTGTGGAGATCATTGCTCCAAGAAACAGGTGGAACAGGACTCTACAGCCAGTACCCTGCTTGAGAGGAGTGTACCATGGCAAGCACCAGGCACAAACAGTCCTTGGCAAGCATCCACCTCGGCCAGGCCAGAACTCAGGTCCAGAGTGAGTGGTGCGGTCCCGGGGTCTCAGTCTCTGATGATGGTTGTTACTGTATATGGGGTTACAGAGCGGCAAAGGACACAGTAACATGGCACTCTCTTGCATGGTGCATGAAAGAACAAGAAAGAGCAATTTATTGAAGGAAACCATTGCTTTAAATAAGACAGTTTGTGAAAAATAAAATACAGACTGTTCATTGGTCAGAGAATGAGACACCTCTTGTCCCAGGTTTTCTCAGGGATCCAGCAGGTGTTTATCTTTGTTATAATTCTTTATTTTGTGTTTACAGTAGAGAAAGAGGCCCTAGCTTGGGAAAAGTCCCAACCAAGCTTGAGAAAGGCAGACTGGAAAAATCCTTTAAGATTCTCCCTAGGCCTGTAATGGCCACAAGTCCCCTTTCTGAAATATATTTAAAAAAGAAGAAGTATTTGTGCTCTCTAGAGGGGCTCCACGCTAGGAAGAACAAATAAAACTCAGAACCTGAGGATAGATGGAGTACCAAGGATCTGGTGTCTTTCTCTGCACATGTGAAATCCATCACCAGGTTAATTATTTTTAATACAACAGTGAAAAATCCACCACAAAGTGATTATTCTAATACAACACTGAAAACTGCCACCATTCACCAGAACACATATCAACAGTTCAAGCATGAACAGATGAATGTCCATTCCCTGCTTGTAGAGGGATCATCTGGTCAGTGTTTTCACCTGGCTGGTATTAGGTGAGCTAGTCAGCATGTGAAAGCTGAGCTGTGATCACACTGTGCCCCTGGTGCAGGTCAGGGCGGACACCTTGCAGGTCAGCGGGAAGGACCCAGGCGTGTCTCATCCGAAGCCTGAAATGAGGCAAAGGTGGTTCACAATAACAGGATCATTTAAGTATTTTTTTCCAATTTCACTGTCCTACCATACGGACAGCATCAGGCACAGGAAAAGCCGAGCCTCTCTCATTTGAATATCATCATTGCAAGCTTTCAGCTCTTCCCTTTCAGCAATGGGATGGAGCTCAGAAACATCTGCCCCAGCACTCCTTTCCCCTATGCCCACCGCAGGAATGAAACCAGCCCCCGCTGCCCTCCCCTCTGAAATGAAGACAAAACCGTTGTTGTCAGCACAGGGTGGGAGCGGCGAAGCAGCCGGAGACACAGATGGGAGGGGTCCATTCGTGACCGGACAGGCAGGCAGATCTCCTCTGGCTGACGAGAGCAGCGCTGGGGTTGGCAGAGAAACTGGAAAAATGGTTGCCGAAACCACCGCTTCCAGGTGAATGAAAGAGGAAACTGAGGGAAGAAAAGAGGGCAGCCCTACCTCTGCCAAAGCAGAGAAGGGTGGGCAAGACCCTGCAGGCGGGTCGAGCTCCGACATCGGAGAGAAGTGAGGAGCCGGCACCACCTCCTTCTCTGATGTGGCTGGTGCCGACTGCTCCCTCTGAGCAGGTGGGTTTGGGTTAGATGGCATCGTGGAAGAGTGGGCTGATGGCACCTCCTTCTCGGCAGTGAGCGGCCCGCCAGGGTGGGGTGCCGGCCCCCCCAGCCAGCGCGGGCTGCACGAGGGGGCTGCCCCCAGCCGATGGCTGCTGCAAGCTTTCAGTGCCCAGCACTGTCAGCATGGCGCAGACCAAGGTTGCGATCATGTCCATCGCTACCTGACCCGCAGCAGCGATGGCTGCAGCAGCAGGGAAAGGATCGGTCCCTGCTCCTGCAGGCAGGAGCAGCTCCGAGCCCACAGCCACCAACGTGGTCGCCGCTCGCCCCGCCACCACCCCGCTGAGATCAGCCGCGGCGGCGGTGCAGGGATCGGGCAGAGGCACCCACAGGGATGGCAATTGTCCCCCGCTGCACAGCTGGGGAGAGGATGAGCCGCACCTTCACCTCCTGCTACACCCGGCTCCCGCACTGCCGCGCGTAGCATCTGCAATGCCGCGTAGTAACTTCACACGATTTCCCGGGGAAGAGCACACAAACAAAACATGGTCCCCAGGGGAAGAGCGTGCTGCACAGGGGACAGCCCTGAGTGGCGGTGTTTTAGGAAAAGTTACAGAGGAAAGAATCCTGTTGCAGTCTAATTCTGCCAAAGCATCTTTTCATGTTGAGAGTGCAGTTTCCCATTTTTTAGAATGTTGAGTTCCTATTCTAAAGATAACTCTTTGCTAGCAAAAGTTAGGAAGGTCACTGCTCTGAAATGAGCCAATAGGTTCCTGAGCTAAAAGCTCCTATTACCTCTCTCGGTGAGAGAGGAGAAAGCTGACTATTTCCGCAGGTCTCCCGTCCTGTTGTGGTCAGGAGGGGTCTCCACGATCTCCCAGATGGCTCTCTGACTCTGGCCATCGTCACGGCTCCAGTCCCTGCCCCAGGTTCACAGTCCTAGTTTTCTGGGTTTCTCAGTCTCCTCAGTGCAGTTATGGCTAGAAAACCTAGCACAGGCCATACCCAGGTTACGACAGGCCTCCAGAGTCAGTCGCGGTTTTTGCAGGCTGTCAGCTCCGAGTTTGACCCTGTGCTGTTCATCAGTCAGAGATTGCTTAAGGCGATCCCGGTCCACTCGAGTAACGATATCTCAGTGGAACCTCCAAATGTTACTGTTTATGAGGTTACAGAGCGGCAAAAGGACACAGTAACATGGCACTCTCTTGCATGGTGCATGAAAGAACAAGAAAGAGCAATTTATTCAAGGAAACCATTGCTTTAAATAAGACAGTTAGTGAACAACAAAATACGGACAGTTCATTGGTCAGAGAAGGAGACACCTCTTGTCCCAGGCTTTCTCACAGATCCAGCAGGTGTTTATCTTTGTTATAATTCTTTCTTTTGTGTTTACAGTAGAGAAAGAGGCTCTAGCTTGGGAAAAGTCCCAACCAAGCTTGAGAAAGCCAGACTGGAAAAATCCTTTAAGATTCTCCCTGGGCCTTTAATGGTCACAGATGGTCGTGAGGCAGATCAGAAAAACTTCGAACAGACTCGTACAGGATTGCAAAAGCACTGGGAGTGCAGGGGCACTGGGAGAGAGAAAAGGAACCACCTGGATCCACTGGGAGCCATGGAGAGGCACTGGGAGGGGAAATAGGGAGCCCTTGAGGGTACTGGGGGCAGAGTGGGGAGGGAATAGGGAAGAGTCTGAGGGTTCTGGGAGCACTTGGATGTGGAATGGGGAACCACTGGTGGTTGTGGAAGGGAGATGGGGAGGCCCTTGGTGGTTCAGGGGGCATGGGGAGCTTTGGGTGCCCTGTGCAGCTTCACATGTGACGCCCCTCCATTGTGCCCACCTGCCCGTGAATGTTGAGCACCCACGAGAGCAGTGAGGGGGACACACAATTGTGGCTTCCCATGGCTGAGGTCCTCCCAGTTCCCCCAGAGCCTCCCAGTGCCCTCAGTGCCTCCAGAGCCCCCCAGAGCCCCCAAGTACTCCCAGCCGTGCCCTCAGTCACAGCACATTCCCGCAGATATCCCCAGTTTTCTCTGGTCGCCCATGGGTTGCTGCCAGCTCTGCGTAGGTCACCTGGGGATCCTGGAGTGTGGTGGGACTGGGGGACACTGCAAGAGACACTGGCTGTGGCATCTGGGCAGGGGGACACTCATGGGTGACGTGTCCCTCTGCGTGTGTCCCAGCCCGGACTCACCCCCCGAATGCTTGGTGCTCACGACGTGGGTGTACAGCACCTCCCCCTCCTCTGGGGGGGTTGGGGGCTCCAGGAGGGCCCTGAGGGAATAAAGGGGATGTGTGGGAGGGAATGGGAGGGCTTGGGGGTTGGGGTCAAAGGCCAGAGTGTGGTTGGAGCCCCCCACTCACCTTTCCTGCTGCTTCCTGGCAGCTGCAAAGGAAAGAGGGGAGGGGTAACTGTGGGGTCCCAGGGCTGTGACCCCTCTCAGGAATCCTCAAACCCCACTGCACCCTCAATTTCCCCCAGGACCCCTGAACATCCATGGTGCTCCCAGAACCCCTGAACCACCCCAGTGCTCTGGACCCCTGAGCCCCCCGGAAGCTCAAGCCTGGCAGGGAGGAGGACCCTCCAAATTCCTCCCAAAGTCCCTGAAAGAACCCCCAAAATCTCTGTAAAGCCCTCAAACACCACCCGAAATCCTTCAGGACCCTGAGCAAAAGTCCTGAGTGCTCAGCATAGCCCAAATCAGGGGCTGTGGGTGCTGCCCCAAATTTCAGTGGCACCCCAGCTCCCCCCTTGTCCCCATTGGCACCCACCCCTGTTGTTCCACCGGTGCCAGCCCACAGCTCCAGCCATGAGAAGGAGCAGGAAGAGGAGGGACCCGCCAAGGCCTGCGGCCACTGCTGGGGACAGAAGGGACACATCAGGGACACCTGTCACTACAGGGCTCCTGCAATCCCAGTGACCCCGTGTGACCCCACCTGTGAGCCAGGGTGAGCGAGGTGTCACCTCCAGGGCCAGCTCTGGGCTGAGTGCCCGGAACACGCGGTGCCCGTCCTGTCCCAGCTGGTTGGTGGCCACACACCGGTAGGTGCCCGAATGTCCCACATCGATGTCCCCAAGCTCCAGGAGGGGACCCCGGGCCGCCTCGGTCCCGTTGTGCAGCCAGGTGAAGGTGACAGGGGCTGAGCCCACCTGCACCGAGCAGCACAGGGTCACGGGGTCACCTGGGCGCACCTGGAGTGCCGGGGGACCGGGGGTGATGGTGGCATTGGCCACGGGCACTGTGGGGACACAGACAGGGCTGAGGCTGGGGGACACCAGGAGGATTTTGGGGGACAGGGATGTCCCCAGGTGGGGTCCCGAGGGGGCTGTGGGGGCTCCCCGTGCCCATCCCCACACTCACTGCGCACCGTGACGCCGAGCCGGGCGCTGCTCTTCCGCACGGCCCCCCCCTCGGAGCGCACCTCGCAGCTGTAATTCCCCGAGTGGGAGACCCCCACGGCGGGCACCAGGAGCTGCGGGGACCCCTGCGGGCCCCCCACCAACTGCCCGTCCCGGTAGAAGCGGTACAGGAGGGGGGCTGGGGGCCGCAGGGGGCTGGGGGTGCTGAGGCAGCTGAGATTGAGGGGGGACCCCTCGGGGAGCTCGGGGGGACCCTCCAGCACTGGCACCGTGAAAAGCCATGGGAAAGAGATGGGGATGGAGACTGTGACTTTGAGCCACTGAGAATTGGCTTTGGGGGTGTCAGTATATTGGGGTTCCGGCTGTGGGGGTGCTCACCTTGCACTGTCACTGTCGCCGCTGCTGACTGTGACATTCCTGAGGCCACTCAGTCCCCGCAGCGGTAGCGGCCGCTGTTGTGCGGCTGCAGGGGGGATAGGGACAGCTTGGTGCCCCTGAGGGACTCCCCCCGATTCTTCTTGTCCTTGTAAAATCGCACCATGGTGACAGGGTTGTCCTGCCGGCCCCGGCAGCTCAATGTCACCGTGTCCCCCTCCAGCAGCACCCGTGCTGGCACCTGCAGCACCAGCGGGTCTGTGGGACAGGAGGGTCCCGTCACACTGAGGAGCCCGAGACAGGTCCAAAGTGGGTGCCCACGGCACCGGGGATTTCTCGGTGCAGTGTCCACTGCACGGGAGGGTCCCAGGGACACCAGGAGCAGCCACTGGCACAGCTGTCCCCACGGGGATCCCACCACACTGGGATCCACTGGGATGTCCCTGTGTGCAGGGGAGAGGCTCTCACCACACCAGAGATGTGAGGCCACCCACGGAGTGGAGCCCATCCAGACCTATCAGGGAGCCACCCTGAGCATTTCAGATCCCCCCTCACCATCTGACACCATCACGGGGGGGCTGAGCCCACTGCCGGGTCTCTCACACTGGTAGGTGCCTCTCTCGGTGATATTGATGCGGTTGGGTCCGGCCTTCCACCAGCGCTGCTCGTCCTTGTACCAGTTGGTGTCACCGGTGGTCCCCCAATCCTGGCAGGTCAGTGTCACCCGGTCCCACAGCACCGCCGGCGTCCAGGGGGGCTCCACCAAGAGCTGGGAGCTCTGGGCACCTGCAGGTGACAGGGGACACCAGCCTGCCAGGGCCACCACGGGGCTGGGGACAGCAGGACAGGGACATGACATCCCCCGAGGCCTCACCAGCGAGGCCGAGGGTCTGGGCTGGAAGGGAGAAGGGACAGGGCTGGTGGGGGTGGCCCTGCAGGGACAGCAGCACCTGGGGGACCTGGTGTGCTGTCTGTCCCCAAACTGTCCCACGGGAACACTGGTGTAGCACGGAGGTTTTGAGCACAGGGACACCTGGGTCACCTTGGGCTGAGGCAGGACATGGGGACACTGTGGACACCCCATGTATGCACAGGTCACCTCCCCCAGCCCTACAGCACTTGTTCCCATGGCCACATCCCCATGGTCCTGTGCCCGTGATCCCATTCCCATGGCACCTGTCCCCATGCCCCATCTGCATGGGACGTGGCCCTTGTCCCTGTCCCTGCATCCCTGTCTCCCTATCCCTGTCCCCACAGCTGCCCCAGCCCCAAGGTTCCTTTTGCCACATCCTTGTACCCACATCTCGATCTGCGTGTTCCTGTCCCCACATCCCAGTTCCCCTGTTCCTGTCCCTCTGTTCCTGTCCCCACAGCCACCCCACGACTCTGGTCACACTGGGGTGTGCCCATGACCTGGCTCTGCTGGCCTTGAGGACCTCAGGGACCCCACAGCCCCCCTGTGCCCCCTCCCCACTGCTCTCTGCCTCACCAGGGCCCATCCCCGGGGTGTCAGGCCCGTGCCCGGGGCACTCACCCCACAGGAGCAGCGCCACCTTCCCGGCCATCCCGGTGTCCCCGGCCATGGGCACTGGCTGTCACTCGCTGCTGGGGCCACCTGTCCCCTGGCTGGCGGCTCTTCAGATGAAGGGACAGGAAACGAGGTCACGTCTCGTCCTCATGTGTAGGTGGCCCTTGGTGGGGGCAGGGTGGGGACAGGATGGGGGCAGGGTGGGGACCTTGTGGGGCTTGGGGGTCATGGTGGGACATGGTGAGAACAGGATATTGTCAGAATTTGGAGGCTCAGGATTTTGCAGGGTGGATTCAGACTCAGGGATGAGGGTCTTAGAACACTGTAGCCTCCAGTGATTTGTGATCATGGGATGGATCCCAGGGACAGCAGTGCCATGGGAATGGGGATTCTGGGGGAACCATGGTCCCCAAGGGAAGGGGGGGTCCCAGGGTGCCTCATGTTTTCTGGTGACCCAGGGCTCAGCACAGGTCCCTGAGGTGTCTGTGCTTTGGGGAGTCACCCGAACTCCAAAGGCAGATTGCAAGAATCTTTTGGTCTGTGCCCGCCCCATTACCAGGGGCTTTTTCCTCTCTTCATTTTCCATTTCCTTCCTTTAACCTCTCAATTTAAAACCCCCCATTTCATGCCCTCATGATCCCGTGGGACAGCTTACCAGGGTTGGGGGGGACCCCAGAAAGGGAGAAAAGGGAGTGGGGGCTCTGCATAGAGAGCTGGGGAGGCTGTGGAGGGATGGGGGTGTCTGGCTGTGTCCCCCCAACTCTTTCACTTTCTCTCTCCTGCAGCAGAAGGAAGAGGCCGTTTGTGCTCAGAGTCACACGGGGTGGGTTCTGTCCTGGGGGGCACATCCAGGGGGTCCTGTCTGAGGGGATCCTGTTCTGGGGGTGACACGTTCTGGGTGGATTTTGTCCCAGTGGTGACACATCCCAGCGGGGGAGATCCTGTCCTGGGGGATGGCGGTTCTGGGCAGGGTCCCTGGACACATTCCCTGAGGAAGTCCCTGTCCAGGCTGGGGCACATCCTGGAGACCCCTGTCCCGGGCAGGGGGGCTCTGCCAACCCCCTCTGTCCTCAGTGGGGCACTGTGACCTCTGTGACCTCTGGGGTGCCCCAACTCAGGGTGTGACCCACCCACTCTACACCCCCTCTTTGGCTGCCCCCGCCCATCTGGGAGCCCTCAATCCCCATTTGGGAACCCTCACAGGTGCAGCACCTCGGCCCCATTGCACAGCCCACCAAGATCATTCTGTGGGTGAAAAACCCCAGTGGGGCTGACTAAAGCGGGGACAGACATGGTCTGGTGTCAGTCAGGGAGGGCACAGACACCCCAAAAACACCCAAAGCCCACCCTCACACCCAAAACCCCTGCAGGGCCTCAGTGCTGGCAACCAGGAGATGGATGAGACCCTCCCCATGAAACACTTGTGAAGCTCTTGGGGGGCTTCCCCCTCCCTCTCCTGCTCCCCACAATCCCCCCATGCGGTTTCTGTCCTGAGGGTTTGGGACACTTTGGGTTTATTGGGTTTGGGTAGAAATCCTGTTCCAGACTTCTTCATTCTTGCTCCTCCTCTGCAGGATCTGAGCCGGCAAGAGCAGCTTGGGAATGGAGCCCCAGGCAGGAAGGAGCTCCCAAACTGCTGCTCCTTGAAGCCAGTGGCCATCCAAGTGTGGGGCCCAGCCATGGCCCAGCCCCAGTGCACAGGGATGGGCATTGGCCAGCCCTGCTCTGGCCAGCCCCAGCTGGCAGCCAGGACCTGAGGCTCCCCCTGCCCCCTTGGCTTTGATTCTCGCAGCTTTTGAGCTGCTGCAAAGGTGAGAATTCTTTCTGTGGGGGAAAAGGCCTGGCTGTGGTTTGCTCAGCCCTGCAAGAAGCACAAAAGCCAGTGTGAGCCCAAGCAGTGGCTCTGCGAGGCCCTTTGATGGTTTTCAGAGCAGGGCTGGCTGGAAACCCCCCCTGCAGGGGCAGCTGTGAGGGAACCAGTCCGGAAATGCAGCAATTGATCATTTGGTGCCTGTCCCCAAGGCACTAAGAGAGCCTCAAAAATCCTGCCAATCCCACATGGATCTGCTCAACAACTTGACCAGGACCCTCCTCTGTCCTGAGCTGAGCTGGCAGAACTGAACAAACAGATGCCATTTCTTCCAGTTTAATTCAAAATCTGCGTTTTTTGTCCAATAATAGGGACAAGAATTCTGTGTCCTGTGATATTGGGGGAGGGACTTGGGAGCCCCTGGCGGTACTGGGAGCACTGGGAGCACAGGGACAGGGAGTTCTGGGAAGCTCCACATGGGACCCTCCATTAGTGGCCACCTCCCAGGCAGGATGGGCACCCACCGGAGCTGGGGCGGCCGGGGGAGAGACACGGGGGTGCCCTCGGGCAGGGACCTCCAGTGCCCCCAGTGTCACAGCACGTCATTGTAGATTTCACTGAGGTCCCGCTGTCACCCATGGGGCCCTGGCAGCTCCGTGTGGGTCACCTCGGGGATGTGGCAGGGGGGGAAACCCTGGGAGAGACACCAGGAGGGCGTGCCTGGGTGGGGGTGACACCCATGGGTGACGTGTCCCTGTCCCCCCCCATATTCACGCCCTGCTGGCTCAGTGCCCACGATGTGAGGGTCCAGCACTGCCCCCTCCTCCAGGGGGTCCTGTGGGGATAAGGGGGGATTCTGGGTGGTGTCTGGGCAGGGGAAAAAGGGAGTCCCAGCCCGAGCCCCCCCTCACCTGTCCTGAGGATTTCTGGTGGCTGCATGCAGAAGGGAGGGGGTGACCTTGGGGACCCCAGGACTCCTGATCCTTCCTGGGAACTTGGTGGCTCCAATCCCCCATGGGATCCCCAAATCCCCACTGGAGTCCCGATTCCCACTGCACACCTGGACCCTCCAAGCACCCCTGAACCCCCCAGAACTTCTGCACCACCACAGTGCCCCCAATGCCCTCAGTGTTTCAACTCTCTGAGTCCCAGAACCCCAAGCTCGGCAAGGAGGCGCACCCCCCAAACTGACCCAGGATACCAAAAATAAGCCTGAACATCCCTGCATGGCCTCCAAGAACTCCCCAAACCCTCCAAGAGCTCCCAGTGCCTCCCCAGTGTTGCTCAAAGTGCACTCAGGGATACCCTGGAGCCCAACCAAGACCCTCCAAATTCCTCCCACAACCCTCAGGGCTCCCAGCTGAGGTCACTGTGGGCTCAGTTTCCCCCAGCCCAGGGGCCCTGGGTGCTGCCCCGTCTCTGCCCCCACTCTGGGGGCTTCCCCTCACTCTAGGACCACCATGCCTCCCCCTTCGTCACCCACCCCGGCAGTTCCACCAGTGACAGCCCCCGATGACAGCCAGGAGCAGGAGCAGGTACAGGAGGGTCCTGCCGACATTCACAGCCACTGCAGGGGACAGAGGGGGACACAGCGGTGTCACCCTGAAACCCGGGGGTCCTGAACACCCCAGTGACCCCGTGTGACCCCACCTGTGATCCAGTGGTGTCCAGTGGTTCCCTGTGGTGTCACCTCCAGGGCCAGCTCTGGGCTGAGTGCCCGGAACACGCGGTGCCCGTCCTGTCCCAGCTGGTTGGTGGCCACGCACTGGTAGGTGCCCGAATGTCCCACATGGACGGCCCCAAGCTCCAGGAGGGGACCCCGGGCCACCTCGGTCCCGTTGTGCAGCCAGGTGAAGGTGACAGGGGCTGAGCCCACCTGCACTGAGCAGCGCAGGGTCACGGGGTCACCTGGGCACACCTGGAGTGCCGGGGGACCGGGGGTGATGGTGGCATTGGCCACGGGCACTGCAGGGACGCAGAGAGGGCTGAGGCTTGGCGGACACAAGGAGGATTTCCGGGGACATGGATGTCCCCAGGTGGGGTCCCGAGGGGGCTGTGGGGGCTCCCCGTGCCCATCCCCGCACTCACTGCGCACCGTGACGCCGAGCCGGGCGCTGCTCTTCCGCACGGCCCCCCCCTCGGAGCGCACCTCGCAGCTGTAATTCCCCGAGTGGGAGACCCCCACGGCGGGCACCAGGAGCTGTGGGGACCCCTGCGGGCCCCCCACCAACTGCCCGTCCCGGTAGAAGCGGTACAGGAGGGGGGCTGGGGACCGCAGGGGGCTGGGGGTGCTGAGACAGCGGAGATTGAGGGGGGACCCCTCGGGGAGCTCGGGGGGACCCTCCAGCACCAGCACCATGAAGAGCTCTGGGAAGGAGATGAGGGAGGGGGATTTGTGACCCCCAGTCCCTGGGGAGGGGCTGTGGGGGTGTCGGGGTGGCGGCTGTGGGGTGCTCACCCTGCACTGTCACTGACACCGGCGCGGAAAACAAAGGCGGAGCGAATCCCACCCGGCTGTAGCAGCAGTACATACCGCTGTGGTACAGCTCCAGAAGGGACAGGGGCAGCTCGGTGCCATCGTGGAGAGTCTCCAGTTCCTTCCATCCGTGGTAGAAGGACACCCATCTGACCCACACGTCCCCCCTGAGCCAGCAGCGCAGTGTCACCATGTCCCCCTCCAGCAGCGACCGCGCCGGCACCTGCAGCACACCCCTGGAACTAAGCCCACCCTGAGCCGTCAGGGTCCCCGTGGGTGCCAGGGTGGGGACACCCAAATCCCCCTCACCACTTAACACCCTCACGGATGGACTGAGCCCACTGCCGCGCCTGTAATACTAGCAGGTGCCACTCCCGGTGACAGCGAAGCTGTCAGGTCCATCCTTCTTCCAGCGCTCCCCGTCCTTGTACCAGGTGGTGTTCCTGGCAGTCCCAAGCCCTGGCAGGTCAGTTTCACCCGGTCCCACAGCACCGCCGGCGTCCAGGGGGGCTCCACCAGGAGCTGGGTGCTCTGGGCACCTGCGGGTGACAGGGGACACCAGCCTGCCAGGGCCACCACGGGGCTGGGGACAGCGGGGCAGAGACATGGCATCCCTCGAGGACTCACCAGCGAGGCCGAGGGTCTGGGCTGGAAGGGAGAAGGGACAGGGCTGGGTGGGGGTCACCCACCACAGGTCACCCCCGCCAGACCCACGGGCACATCCCCATGGTGGCTGTCCCCTTGTTCCTGTCCCCCATCCCCCTGTCCCCACAGCTGCCCCAGCCCCAAGGTGCCAAACCCCACATTTCTGTCTCCCTGTGCCTGTCCCATTGCTGTCCCCAAATCCCTCACCTAACAGGAGCAGCGCCACCTTCGGGGCCATCCCGGTGTCCCTGGCCATGGGCACTGGCTGTCACTCGCTGCTGGGGCCATCTGTGCCCAGGCTAGTGACTCTTCTGAGAAAGGGGAAGGAAGCGAGGTCACCTCTCATCCTCATGTGTAGGTGGCCCTTGATGGGGGCAGGGTGACCACAAGCCAGGGAGAGGCTGTGGGCAGGACGGGGACAGGTCGGGGACAAGGCTGGGTGGCACAAGGTGGGACAGGGAGCCCCCAGGAGTGGGGGGCTCAGAGATTGTCGGGAGCCAGGGGTGGGGTCCAGGGGAGTGGGGGTCCTGAGGAGGGGGAGTCACCAGGGCTGGGGGGACTCAGGGGATCCCCAGAGTCTCCCCACTGTGGGGGACACAGACCCAGGGCCCCTCAGAACCTGTCTGGGGTGACCCCAGGCCACCAACACATTGGGTGGGCTGTGCTGGGTCACCCCAAAATCAGAGGCAGCCAGGGAAGGAGCTGTGACCAACGGGCCTGCCCAGCCCTGGCGCCCCCACTACCCTGGGACTCCAATCAGGGGACCCCCATTCCTTCTGTCCCCCCTCTCTGGGAACCCATCCCAGGGCTGCCATTCCCCCTGGTCTCCATGGGCCAGGACCCCAATTCCCAAGGAACACTCTCCCCAAAATTCCACCCCCTACAATCCCCCTTCCCCCAGGATATTGATTCTCCCAGGACCCCTCATTGCCCTGGACCCCATCCCTGGCTCCCCACACCCTCTGAGCCCCCCACTCCTGGAGGCTCTCTGTCCCACCTTGGGCCACCCAGCCTTGTCCCCACTCTGTCCAAAACCTGTCACCAGTTTGTGGCCACTCTGCCCCCACCAAGGGCCAACACCACACTGAGATGAGACCTGAGCTCGCTTCCTTCCCCTTTCTCAGAAGAGTCACCAGACTGGGCACAGATGGCCCCAGCAGCGAGTGACAGCCAGTGCCCATGGCCAGGGACACCGGGATGGCCGGGAAGGTGGCGCTGCTCCTGTGGGGTGAGTGCCCTGGGCACGGGCCTGACACCCCGGGGATGGGCCCTGGTGAGGCAGAGAGCGGTGGGGAGGGGGCACAGGGGGGCTGTGGGGTCCCCTGAGGTCCCCAAGGCCAGCAGAACCAGTGGGAGACAGAGCCAGTGGCCCCTCAGTGTGATAGGGGTTGGGGGGGCTGTAGGGACAGGAACAGGGGGACAGGGATGTGTGGTCAGGGACAAGGGGACGAGCACCATGGGGATGTGGCCGTGGGGCTGGCGGGGGTGACCTGGTGACTCCCCCTCCTCCGGGGTCCTTTCCCTTGGACACCCCCCCTGGCTCCCGAGACTCTCAGAGCTCCCCACTCATGTCCCGCCTTGTGCCACCCAGACTTGTCCCCACCATGTCCCCACCCTGCCCACAGCCTGTCCCCAGCTTGTGGCCACCCTGCCCCCACCGTGTGCCACCTACACATGAGGACGAGAAGTGACCTCGCTTCCTGTCCCTTTATCAGATGAGCCACCAGCCAGGGGACAGGGGGCCACAGCAGCGAGTGACAGCCAGAGCCCATGGACAGGGACACCGGGATGGCCGGGAAGGTGGCACTGCTCCTGTTAGGTGAGGGATTTGGGGACAGGATTGGGACAGGGACAGGGGAAAGAAATGACGGGATTTGGCACCTTGGGGCTGGGGCAGCTGTGGGGACAGGGGGATGGGGGACAGGAACAAGGGGACAGCCACCATGGGGATGTGCCCGTGGGTCTGGCGGGGGTGACCTGTGGTGGGTGACCCCCACCCAGCCCTGTCCCTTCTCCCTTCCAGCCCAGACCCTCGGCCTCGCTGGTGAGTCCTCGGGGGATGCCATGTCCCTGCCCCGCTGTCCCCAGCCCCGTGGTGGCCCTGGCAGGCTGGTGTCCCCTGTCACCCGCAGGTGCCCAGAGCCCCCAGCTCCTGGTGGAGCCCCCCTGGACGCCGGCGGTGCTGTGGGACCGGGTGAAACTGACCTGCCGGGGCTCGGGGACCCCCGGGGACACCACCTGGTACAAGGACTGGCAGGTCTTGGAACTGAAGGGACGCGACAGCTTCACTGTCACCAAGAGTGGCACCTACAGCTGTGAGAGACCCCGGACTGTGAACAGCCCCCCCCTGAGAGTCTCAAATGGTGAGGGGGCTTTGGGTGTCCCCACCGTGGCACCCGCGGGGACCCTGAGGGCTCAGGGTGGGCTCAGGTCCAGGGGTCACCCCCTGGTGTGACCAGAGCCTGTCCCTGCTCTGGGGACATCCCAGAGCATCCCAGTGCAGGGGGACCCCTGTGCTGGAATTGGGACCCCTGGTGTTACACAATGAGGTGTCCCGGTGACATCGGCTGTGACAGGTCCCCCCTGTCCCCCAGACTCGCTGGTGCTGCAGGTGCCTGCAGGGGCGCTGGTGGAGGGGGACACGGTGACACTGCGCTGCCGGCACTGGCAGGACTTGCCACTCAACTCGGTGTCCTTGTACCGCGACGGGAAGAAATTGGAGACTCTCCACGATGGCACCGAGCTGTCCCTGTCCCCTCTGGAGCGGCAGCACAGCGGCGACTACCACTGCGAGGGCTGGGTGAATGCCACTCAGCAGATGCGTTCAGTGCCGGTGCCGGTGACAGTGCAGGGTGAGCACCCCACAGCTGCCACCCCAACAGCCCCACAGCCCCTCCCCAGGGACTCGGGGTCACAAATCCCCCTCCCCCATCTCCTTCCCAGAGCTCTTCACGGTGCCGGTGCTGGAGGGTCCCCCCGAGCTCCCCGAGGGGTCCCCCCTCAATCTCCGCTGCCTCAGCACCCCCAGCCACCTGCGGCCCGGAGTCCCCCTCCTGTACCGCTTCTACCGGGACGGGCAGTTGGTGGGGGGCCCGCAGGGGTCCCCGCAGCTCCTGGTGCCCGCCGTGGGGGTCTCCCACTCGGGGAATTACAGCTGCGAGGTGCGCTCCGAGGGGGGAGGCATGTGGAGGAGCAGCGCCCGGCTCGGCGTCACGGTGCGCAGTGAGTGCGGGGATGGGCACGGGGAGCCCCCACAGCCCCCTGGGGACCCCACCTGGGGACATCCCTGTCCCCAAAAATCCTCCTTGTGTCCCCCCGGCCTCAGCCCTGTCTGTGTCCCCGCAGTGCCCGTGGCCAATGCCATCATCACGACACTCCAGGTGTGCCCAGGTGACTCCGTGACCCTGCGCTGCTCGGTGCAGGTGGGCTCAGCCCCTGTCACCTTCACCTGGCTGCACAACGGGCACGAGGTTGCCTGGGGTCCCCTCCTGGAGCTTGAGGCCATCGATGTGGAACATTCGGGCACCTACCAGTGCGTGGCCACCAACCAGCTGGGACAGGACGGGCACCGCGTGTTCCAGGCACTCAGCCCAGAGCTGGCCCTGGAGGTGACACCTCGCTACCCCTGGATCACAGGTGGGGTCACTCGGGGTTCCTGTGTGGGTCTGAGATCCCCGGATCACAGATGACCCAGGGCCACCCCCGCTCTGTTCCTGGCAGTGACGCAAATGGAACAGGGCACAGGAGGGGAACTCATGAGGTCACTGGGATTGCAGAACCTCAGGGGTGACCCCCGTGACCCCAGTGTGTCCCTCTCTATTTCCTGCAGTGCTTACAGGGGTCCTTGTGTCCCTGTTGTTCCTGGTGCTGCTCATTGTGGCCTTGTACTGGTGGATCCGCATGGGTGGGTGACAATGGGGGACAGGGATCCTGGAGAGTGCTGGGAAGGCCCCAGAGAAGGGGAGGGGGCAGCACCTTCAGGCCCCTGACTGGGGAGGGGCTGAGCCCCCCGTGAGCTCGGCTCAGGGCCCTGGGGTGTCTGGGGAGGGGCTGGAGGGTCCTGCAGGGATGTTGGGGGTTCTGTCAGGGCTTTTTGGGGAATTCAGAGGGTGCCCCTCCCTGCCAGGCTTGGGGCTCAGCAGGCTCAGTGTGTTGGGGAAGTGGGATGGCTCAGGGTTTCTGGGGGTGTCAGGGATACTGGGGGGACCTGGAGGGAATTGAGGGTCTCGTGGTGGTTCAGGATCCTGAGGGTGGATGGGGAACCAAAGTCACCCCTCCAGTTTTCCTTTGCAGGTGCCAGGAAGCACCAGAAAAGGTGAGTGCAGACTCTGACCATGATTTGGGTTTTCCCCAAACCCTCAGGACCTCCCATCCCCTTCCACACAGCCCCTGATTCCCACAGGGCTCCCCCGCTGGAGGATCCTCAGGCGACCTACACGGAGCTGCAGAGGCCACATGGGCAACCTTGGGAACCCAGTGACACCTATGACAATCTACAGCAAAAGTTGTGACACTCTGGGAAGGGGGAGGCCCTGGAGTGAGGGGAAGCCCCCAGAGTGGGGAGGCAGCACCCAGGGCCCCTGGGCTGGGGGAAACAGCCCACAGTGACCTTGGCTGGGGGTCCTGGGGGGAATTTGGGGGGTCTTGGTTGGGCTCCAGGGACATCCCTGGGTGGGCTTGGAGGAACACTGGGGTGGCACTGGGAGCTCCTGGAGGGTTTGGGAAGGTCATGGAGGACTGTGCAGGGATGTTGGGGGATCGTTTTGGGGTCCTGGGGGGTTTGAGGGGTGCCCCTCCCTGCCGGGCTTTGAGTTTTGTTGCTCAGAGGGTTGGGGACACTGGGGGCTTTGGGGACACTGCAGGGGTGCAGAAATTCTCGGGGGTTCAGGGGTGCCTGGGGTATCCTGGCACAATCAGGGGTGCAGTGGGAATCGGGGCTCCAGTGGGGATTTGGGGGCTCCATGAGTGGGTGGAGCTGCCGAGGTCCCAGGGACGTTCAGGGGCCCCAGGGTCCCCATGGTGACCCCCTCCCCTTTTCCTTGCAGGCACTAGGAAGCCCCAGGACAGGTGAGTGGGGGGCTCAGGCCGGGACTCCCCTTCCCCCTCCCCAGACCCCACCCAGACCCCCCCTTATCCCCACAGAGCCCCCGGAGGAGGGGGCAGTCCTGGACCCCCACATGGGCACCGAGTGTGGAGGAGGTGAGTGCAGGGGGTGACAGGGACATGTCACGCACAGGTGTCACCCCCACCCAGGTCCCCAGCCCCGGAGTCTCTCGCAGGACCCCCCTGCCACATCCCCCAGGTGACCACGAGGAGCTGCCGGGACCCCAAGGGCGACAGCGAGACCGCAGTGACAGCTACGACGATGTGCTGTGACAATGGGGGACACTGGGGACACTGGGGGGCACTGGAGGGCACTGGAGGTCCCAGCCCGAGGACACCCCCGTGTGTCCCCACCCTCCCCAGCCTCCCTTGGTTGCCCACCCTGCCCGGGAGGTGGCCACGAGTGGGGGCCCCTTGTGGGGCTGCCCAGAGCTCCCCGTCCCAGTGCTCCCAGTGCTCCCAGTGCTCCCAGTGCTCCCAGTACCCACAGGGGCTCCCCATTCCCTCCCCCAGTTCCAGGAGGCACAGGACCCTTGTTCCTTTTATTGGACACAAAACGCAGCTCTTGCAATAAAATGGGAAAAATGGTTTGTGTTTCTCAGCTCTGCCCACTCAGCCCGGGAAGGAGGAGGGTCTCACTCAGGTTGTTGAGCAAACCGCAGCCAGGCCTTTCCCCCCACAGAATTCTCACCTTTGCAGCAGCTCGAAAGGTGCGAGAATCAAAGCCAAGGGGGCGGGGGAGCCTCAGGTCCTGGCTGCCACCTGGGGCTGGCCAGAGCAGGGCTGGCCAATGCCCATCCCTGTGCACTGGCCAAGGGGAGAAACTCCACAAAACCTTCCCGGCAGCCAAAAAACTGCTTGTGGGCAGAGCTGGGGGCATGTGAGCACCAAAATGTGTCTAATGGAGCCACAGTAGCCCAAAATCCCCGGCAGAGGCAGCAGAGCCGTGTGTGTGTGCACAGGGATGGTTCAGCAGCACGGCTGAACTTCAGGAACTCCGGCCCTAATTACAACAGCTCGTTAAGGGGCTGCTGCTCCCTCTCCTCCTCCTCCTCTTCCCCCTGTGGCTGCTGTGTCGGGACCAGCAGTGGCCCAGGAAGAGCAGCAGCTCCAAAGGTGCTGTGGAGCCCCTGAGGAGCCCTGGCAGTGTCAGCAAGGAGCACCTGCTTTCCTCAACATGCCCGGGGAATTCAACATTGCCAGAGCTGCCAGGGCTGAAGGAGGAAAAGGCAGTGAAAGGCTGAGGGTTTTCAGGACTTGTGGTGGAAAGGCACGAGAGGTGCTGCTGTGGGCCTGAGCCCTGCCTGGGGTTAGGTGCTGCCTTCCTTGCGTTGGGCATCAGGGAGAGCGGTGGCGGGTGTTGCGCAGAGTGTGTGCCTGGGCCGGGACACTGCTGCGCTGGCAGCGGGCACCAGGATCCAAGCTGCTGCCTTCGTCTCTCCTGCCCGGGCGCTGCCGCTGGTGGTGCCGGGACCGATTGGTGCAAAGCGTGAGTTTGCAAAAGGAGCGATTTGGGCTCGTCCCTCCCGGCTGAGGCCGCCATGTCCCCTGAGGGGTTGGAGCTGGCACCGGGGCGCCCCCTGCTGGGCGGGAGGGCTCCCTGCAGCGCTCCCTGCTGGGCGGGAGGGCTCCCTGCAGCGCCCCCTGCTGGGCGGGAGTGCTCCCTGCAGCGCCCCCTGCTGGGCGGGAGTTCTCCCTGCAGCGCCCCCTGCTGCCTGTGGCCAGAACTGCACTAAAGATGAACAAACAGCCCTGAGCGGGTTGAAAATTTCTGTTCTCGTGTTGTTCTTTTTTCTGTTCTGTTCTAAATATTTCCCTGTATTTATTCGCTTTTTGTTTTCTAATATTTTTGCAATGAAGTCCTATAATTTTCTCAGTTATAATACTTAGAGGTACGAGTCCTCTACCCATTCCAGGAATGCTTTCCTTGGAAAATGTTTCTCTTTTAAACCAAGACACTTTCCAAATGCTGGGTTCCAGTGTGGATGGGGCAATCCTCTAAGAGCAGACAGGGTCACACATTTGGCCACGCTCTGCCTTTTAAGTCCTTGGGCCATCAAGGGTCACTCCTGGTCACTCGGCCACTCAGGAGCTGGGTTTGGCAGAGTGTCCCACTGTCCCCAGTGTGCCATGGCTGGCAGACTGACTGACACACGGGGCCCCGTGTCACCAAAAGCAAGGCGTGACCCAGCCCTGCCACGCTCAGGGGGTCCAAAATGTCTCGAGACAATCCAACCATTTCATTTCCCTGACACCCCACCCTGTGCCATGGCCTGATCCCACTGCCCTGGAAAAGGGGGAGGCTCTGGAACCCCCCAAGGCCTTTGTGACATCATCGTGTGGGGAACAGGGCACAGGAGGGGTCTGAGACAGGGCCAAAAGGGAATCCAGAGCACTGGTTTGTAGGGGCAGCCCAAATTTGGAGAATCCCATTCCTAAAGCCCAAGAGAGCTGAACAAAGAAACATCATCTCTGCCAGTTGAACCAAAAAGCTGCATTTTGGTGCCAATAAGACAGAAAGGAGTCCTGTGTTCCCCAGGCACTGGGAAGAGAGATGAGGAGCCGTGGGTTTACTGGGAGGGGCATTGCAGAGGCACTGGGAGTACAGGGGCACTGGGAGAGAGAATGGGTACCAGCTGGATGTACTGGGAGCAATGGAGAGGCACTGGGAGGGGAAATAGGGAGCCCTTGGGGGTACTGGGAGCCGAGTGGGGAGGGAATCGGGAAGTGTCTGAGGGTTCTGGAAGCACTTGGATGTGGAATGGGGAGGCACTGGTGGTAGTGGGACGAAGGTGGGGAAGCCCTTGGGGGTTCTGGGGAGCTCTGGGTGCCCTGTGCAGCCTCACATGTGACCCCCCCACTGTGCCCACATACCCGTGAATGTTGGGAGCAGTGGGGGAGACACACATGTGTGGCTGCCCATGGGTGCCCCCCAGTGCCCCCAGTGCTCCCAGTTCCCCAGTGCTCCCAGTGCCCCCAGTGTCACAGCACATTCCCATAGATGTCCCCAGTTGGCCCACGGGTTGTTTCCAGCTGTGCGTAGGTCACCTGGGGTTTCTGGAGTGTGGTGGCACAGGGGGACACTGCGAGACACACTGGCTGTGGCATCTGGGCAGGGGGACACTCATGGGTGATGTGTCCCTCTGCGTGTGTCCCAGCCCAGACTCACCCCCCGAATGCTTGGTGCTCACGACGTGGGTGTACAGCACCTCCCCCTCCTCTGGGGGGGCTGGGGGCTCAGGGGGGGCCCTGAGGGGATAAAGGGGATGTGTGGGAGGGAATGGGAGATCTTGAGGGTTGGGGTCAAAGGCCAGAGTGTGGTTGGAGCCCCCCACTCACCTTTCCTGCTGCTTCCTGGCAGCTGCAAAGGAAAGAGGGGAGGGGTAACTGTGGGGTCCCCAGGGCTGTGACCCCTCTCAGGAATCCTCAAACCCCACTGCACCCTCAATTTTCCCCAGCACCCCTGAGCACCCCTGGTGCACCCAGAACACCTGAACCATCCCAGTGCTCTGGAGCCTCTGAGCTCCCCAGAAGCTCAAGCCTTTCAGAGATGGGGAACCTCCAAATTCCTCTCAGATCACTGAAAGAGCCCCAAAATCCCTGCAAGGCCTCCAGCATCACCCCAAATCCTTCAGGACACTGAGCAAATATCTTGACTGCTCAGCACAGCCCAAGTCCGGGGCTGTGGGTGCTGCCCCAAATTTCAGTGGCCCCCCAGGTCCCCAGGACCCCCCTACTGTCCCCACTGTCACCCACCCCTGCTGTTCCATCAGTGCCAGCCCACAGCTCCTGCCACGAGCAGGAGCAGGAAGAGGAGGGAGCTGCCAAGGCCTGTGGCCACTGCTGGGGACAGAAGGGACACATCAGGGTCACCTGTCACTGCAGGGCTCCTGCAATCCCAGTGACCCCGTGTGACCCCACCTGTCACCCAGGGTGAGCGAGGGGTCGCCTCCAGGGTCAGCTCTGGGCTGAGTGCCCAGAACACGCGGTGCCCGTCCTGTCCCAGCTGGTTGGTGGCCACGCACTGGTAGGTGCCCGAATGTCCCACATGGATGGCCCCAAGCTCCAGGAGGGGACCCCGGGCCACCTCGATCCCATTGTGCAGCCAGGTGAAGGTGACAGGGGCTGAGCCCACCTGCACCGAGCAGCGCAGGGTCACGGGGTCACCTGGGCACACCTGGAGTGCCGGGGGACCGGGGGTGATGGTGGCATTTGCCATGGGTTTTGTGGGGACACACACAGGGCTGGCACCTGGCAGGAGGGGTGGGGATGCTGTGGGTGGGGTCACCCCCATTCTGAGGCTCTGGCTCACGCAGGACAGTGACATTCAAGGGGACACTCTCGGCTACGCTGTCCCTGTCGCTGACCCGGCACTGGTAGTGGCCGCTGTCGTTGTCCCCAAGGTGCCGCAGCTCCAGGCGGGGGCCAGTGCCAAGTGGAGCATCAAATCCCTCCCGGTGCCAGGAGAAGGACAGGGGACCTGTCCCCATGGCCACGGCGCAGCTCAGCTCCAGGTTGTCCCCAAGTGTCACCTGTGCCCGGGGGGGCTGCACCGACAGGGACACCCTGGAGGGCGGGACCCCTGCCAGGGGACAGGGGACACTAGGGGACAGTGAGGGACACGGGAGGACTGGCGAGGGGGACCCCAGTGAGGGAGAGGGGGCGCAGAGAGTGAGGGGGGCTGGAAAGGGATCCCAAGGAAAGATGGGGGTTCAGGGAGGGGAGACATGGAGAGGGATGGGGGGGACACCAGAGATGGGTGAGGGGACACAAACGGGGATGGGGGGACCTGGGGACCGTGGGGGGAGATCGGAGAGGGGTGGTGGAACCCAGGGAGGGATGAGGGGACCCGGGACTGGAGCCTTGACAGAAATGGGGGGGTCTTGGGCAGTGATGGGGGGGACGCGGAAAAGACGTCGGGGATGGACGGGGACGCCAAGTGAGGGATGGGGGACCCAGAAAGGAAGGGGGGACTGGGTGGGCTGCGGGTCCCCGGACAGGACTGGGGGTCCCCGGGCAGGGTTCGGTGTCACCAGGCAGGTCTGGGGGTCCCGAGGGGGCAGTGGGGGCTCCCCGTGCCCATCCCCGCACTCACTGCGCACCGTGACGCCGAGCCGGGCGCTGCTCTTCCGCACGGCCCCCCCCTCGGAGCGCACCTCGCAGCTGTAATTCCCCGAGTGGGAGACCCCCACGGCGGGCACCAGGAGCTGCGGGGACCCCTGCGGGCCCCCCACCAACTGCCCGTCCCGGTAGAAGCGGTACAGGATGGGGGCTGGGGGCCGCAGGGGGCTGGGGGTACTGAGGCAGCTGAGATTGAGGGGGTGATACCGAATCTGTAAAAGTACTATGAAATGTATTAGAATTATAAGTAGTAGTAGTTATGCTAAGGCTTAGGAGGCAGCAGTTCACGAGCAGGCCCTGGGAAAACAGGCCTGGGAATGTACTGAGAATTACAATATAATTAAAGGATTTAGTAATGCCAGGTTAAAATATAACGAATAATGAATGTTCTGGTGGTGGGAAGACAAGCAAGGGGGGATTAAGGGGGGTAGCCTACAGTTTGGAGTAGACAAGCATGTAGGATTTATGACTTTTAAGAATAATATCTACAAGATTTATGTATCTGTATTGTCTTGAAGTGTGGGTGTTTCTGCACGTAGAACAACTTTGTAAGAAAGTATAAAAACCTATCAAAAATGGGAACTGGCGAGATCTGACTTTGGACGCTAGTCCGCAGGTCTCCGGGCCCTGGAATAAAGCACCGCATAAACTAACTCTGTTAGTTTGTGTTTTGTTTGGGATATCGGGCAACAGTTTGTTGGCGACCCAGATGGGACTCCGGAGGTGGCTGGGGCGGTTCACTGGGTGATCCACTCCACGCCGGCACCAGGTGATTTCTGGGGAGAACATCAACCCGTGCCCGACCCCGCCCCTGACGGACGACCAGGAGGTAAGCCCGAAGGTGCTTTATTCCTTTTATTTGGTTTTGTTTGGGTAGCCTGCCGATTAAGACAGGACTGCGGTCCTGCACAGAGGCTAACGGACGTCCTTAAAAAAGGTTGTGGGAAAAGCCTAGGCGCTGGCCGTCAGACGTAACAGCGATTACGCAGGTTCAGCACTTGCCACCCGCGGCGACGGGAAAGGCAAGGTTTCAGTGGTATTTGTTGTTTTGTGTGTGTGTGTACGTGTGTAATGATGCCTTTTAAAACCTTTAAAGCTTTAGCGTGTTCTGGAATGGAGGTGCCGGAGGATTCACTTTTGGGTTGCTTATTACAGCATTGGAATGAAGGGAATTTTAGTCAAGAGCTAAGTAAAAAGAAGTTGATTGATTTTTGTAATAATGTGTGGCCTTTATATGAACCCGATGGTATGCAATGGCCCAGGAATGGTACACTGAATTCTGAAATAATTACACCTTTGATGCATTTTCTGCAAAGTAATGAAAAATGGGATGAAATACCGTACCTGGATCTCTTTTATTATTTGAAAGGTAATCCGGAGTGGCAAAAGGAGTGTGGGATCATGGTTTTGAAAACATTAAAGTTGAATTGTGAAGGTTTTCAGGGGTGGCAAAAAGAGAAGGAATGCTCGGTTAAGTTTTCGGAACCTGAGGAGGATGTTTCTTTGTTGGTAGCCCCTAGTGCCCCTCCGATGGAGGAACGTGACTTTGGAGAAAGTATGCTGGAGGTAGAGAGGGAGGATCGGGAAGCAAAAATAGAAACTGCAGATATACCACGAACCCCCTTATGTGCAAGAACTCAGAGAGGGCGGTGGGAGGTAGGGAAACAGAAAAAGGAAGGGGGTGCTCATTTAATGGTCCCGTTGCGTGAGGCAGTCGGACCGCAGGGGGAACGAGTCATATAAAAGTTCCCTTTTCCCCGAATGATTTGCTAATTTGGAAACAATCAGCGGGGGCATACAGGGAGGATCCTGAGCGGACTGCGCGGGTGGTAAAGATGGTAATTAAGACTCAGAATCCGGACTGGAATGATTTACAAGTTTTGTTAGACACAATAATGGATTCTACTGAAAAAGAAATGGTGTTTAAAGCTATGACAGAGAAAGCACGGGAGATGATTAGATTGCGGCTTGTGGATGGTACAGTAAATGATTTAGTACCTAGGGAGGATCCGGAGTGGGATCCCAACTCGACGGGTGGGTCTCGGAGACTTAAAGCTTATCAAGAGTTATTAACAGAAGGAATTCGGAATGGAATACCAAAAACTCTGAATTGGTCTAAGTTGTATTCGGTCAGGCAGGAGAAGAATGAGTCCCCATCAACCTTTCTCGAGCGGCTTAAGGAGACAGCTCGTAGATACACTAATTTAGAAGTTGAGAGGGAATCGGGAAAATTACAGCTAGCCTTAATTTTTATGGGGCAGTCCCAGGAAGATATTAGAAAGAAATTACAGAAATTGGAGGGAGAAGATACTCGGAATTTAGACAAACTATTGGAAGTTGCGTGGAAAGTTTACAATAATAGGAAGAAAGAAACGGCCAGGAAACAACAGGCAACCATGTTAGCAGTGTTACAGCGAGCGGCTGGGAATAATATGAGAGGAGGGAGCCGAGGACGTGGACGGGGAAGAGGAATAGTAAGAGGGGAAATGGCAACGGGTGCGGGAGGACTTATGGGTCAATTGAATATGGGGAGAGGGAGAATGCAGCTAGGGATAGATCAATGTGCTTTGTGTAAAAATAGAGGGCATTGGAAAAACAAGTGTCCACTCAACCAAGGAATGGGTTTCGGGGGAAGAATTATAGCTGGTGGGAATGGAAATCAGAGAATGACGAATAATACAGGTGCCTTCTCGGGAAATCCACAAAGTGTTGCCCAAGCCTTTATGATAGGGAATTATCAAAATTCATCCTGACTAGATAGGGATCTGAAAGTAATAATGGAAGTGGATGGAAAACCGTTAGAATTTAGAGTAGATACGGGAGCATCATATTCAGCTGTTAACACTAAGCTAGGACCTTTGAGTGATTCTACTATCCAAGTAGTGGGGGTTTCGGGACAAGTTGAGGAACGAACGTTTTTGCGGCCATTAGATATAAAATTTGGGAGGAAAGAATTTGACCATCAATTCTTATACATGCCAAATAGCCCAGAATCACTATTCGGGAGGGATCTATTGTCAATGTTAGAAGCAAAGATAATATTTGAAAAGGGTAGAGTAAGATTGGAATTTCCTGAGGAGAATATTGCTAAATTGTTTGTAGTGAAAGAGGTAGAAGCAGCAGAAATACCACAAGAAATAGAACAAGCTGTAGTACCATGGGTATGGGAAACAGGAATACCTGGAAAATCAAAAGCGGCACAACCGGTTGTAATAGAACTAAAGGAAGGGGTTTCCCCAGTGAAGGTAAGACAATATCCTTTGAAACTGGAAGCACGAATAGGAATAGCACCCATGATTGAACAATTACTTAGCTCGGGAATTTTACAGGAATGTGAATCAGAATTCAATACTCCGATATTTCCAGTCAGAAAGCCAAATAGTAAGTATAGATTAGTTCAGGATTTAAGAGCAATTAATAATATCACTAAAGATATACACCCAGTAGTAGCGAATCCGTATACATTGTTGACAGCTGTGTCAGAAAAGTTTAAATGGTTCACCGTAATTGATTTGAAAGATGCATTTTTCTGTATCCCCTTGGCACTTGAGAGTAGGAAATACTTTGCCTTTGAGTGGGAGAACCCAGACACGGGACGCAAGAAGCAGCTCACCTGGACGCGTCTACCACAAGGATTTAAAAACTCACCAACTATTTTTGGAAATCAATTGGCTCGAGAGTTAGAAGAATGGAAGACGACTCAGGTAAAAGAATCACCTTTCTTATATGTTCTCCTACAATATGTTGATGACATCTTTATAGCTTCCACAGAAAAGGATGTTTGCCTCAGACTCACTATTGAATTACTCAATATGTTGGGACAAGCTGGATACCGAGTATCGAAGGAAAAAGCTCAGCTGGTAGAGCCCAAGTGATTTACCTAGGCTGCGAAATTTCCCAAGGGGTGCGGAAGTTAGGGGTCAATCGAATACAAGCAATTTGCACCATACCCACACCACGAAATCCACAAGAGTTAAGGTCCTTTTTGGGCATGGTAGGGTGGTGCCGCTTGTGGATCCCGGAATTTGGACTAAAAGCAAAACCCCTGTATGAAGCAGCCAAAAGCCCTGTGTTCCAGTGGGGTCAAACACAAGAAAAGGCATTCCAGAGTTTGAAACAAGCCTTAAAGGAAGCCCCAGCACTAGGGTTACCAGATCTTACAAAACCTTTTCAACTATACGTAAATGAGAGACAGAGACTGGCAATAGGGGTTCTCACCCAAAAATTGGGCTCATGGAAACGCCCGGTAGGATACTTCTCAAAGCAGCTAGACTCTGTAAGCGCCGGATGGCCCGGTTGTCTTAGAGCTGTGGCAGCAACAGTGCTCCTAATTCGAGAAGCCAGGAAATTGACTTTGGGGAAAAGGATGGAAGTGTTTGTTCCCCACATGGTCATTGCAGTTTTGGAGCAAAAAGGGGGGCATTGGCTCTCGTCAAGTCGCATGTTACAATACCAGGCACTTCTCCGAGAACAGGATGACATTGAATTAAAAATAACTAATCATCTTAATCCAGCAGAATTTCTTAGGAGCAGCAGCCAGGAAGAAGAAGGCAAATTGACACACGACTGCGTGGAAATCATTGAACAGGTGTATGCCAGCCGGAAAGACCTGAGAGATGAGCCTTTGGAAAATCCGGAATGGGAACTGTTTACAGATGGATCCAGCTTTATGGAGAACGGAACCAGGTATGCGGGATATGCAGTAGTGACTCTGACACAGATAGTAGAAGCTCGAGCTTTGCCTCCGGGAACTTCAGCCCAGAAAGCGGAGATACAAGCTCTGGTAAGAGCCTTAGAATTGAGTCAAGGGAAAAGAGTAAACATTTGGACTGATTCGAAATATGCTTTTGGAGTAGTGCACGTACATGGAGCTCTGTGGAAAGAAAGAGGACTGTTAAATTCTCAAGGATCAGAAATTAAGCACAAAGAACAAATATTAGCACTTTTAGAAGCAGTGCATAAACCTCAGGCGGTAGCAGTGATGCATGTAAGAGGACATCGGAATGAAGAAGGAAAAGCGTTCCAAGGAAACCAGTTGGCCGACAGAGTTGCCAAACAGGTCGCCCGAGAGGTATGGACACAATTAGCTTTATTACCAGTGCGAATTAACCCTGCTACTTCTTTTCTTGAGCAGAGACCATGATATACACATGAAGATGAGAAACTCGGTTAATTTCTCCAGGCTCAGAAGAATGAAAAAGGATGGTATGTCACGGCTATGGGTCAGGTTGTACTGCCGACAAAGGTAATGAAAACAGTTTTAGAAATCGAACATAACAAGTGCCATTGGGGAGCAGACGCATTAGTACAATTTTTAAAACATGAGGTGATTTCCAACCAGATGTTAACAATGGCAAAACGGATTAATGCCACGTGTCCAGTCTGTATTAAAAATAACCCAGTGACACGAAGGCAAATACAACTAGGAAAGTTACAAGTAGGGCCGCAACCGGGAGACTATTGGCAAATAGATTTCTCAGAGCTACCAAAAGCGCAGGGGTACCGTTATTTACTGGTGTATGTGTGTACTTTCTCAGGGTGGCCGGAAGCTTTCCCATGCAGGACTAACCAAGCAAAGGAAGTAATTAAAACCTTACTACGAGAAATTATTTCTAGATTTGGGGTCCCATTAGGAATGTCTTCAGATAGGGGACCTCACTTTGTAGCTGGAGTAGTCCAAGAGGTAGCCAGAGTGTTAGGGATAGATTGGGATCTCCATACACCCTGGAGACCACAATCTAGCGGCCAAGTAGAACGGATGAATCAGACATTAAAAGGCCAGATCAAGAAAATTTGTCAGGAAGCAAAGATACAGTGGCCTCAGGCACTACCTCTAGCTTTGCTAAGGATCAGGATTAAACCTAGGGAAAAGATAGGAGTAAGTCCATACGAAATTTTGTATGGCAAACCATATCATGCTGCGACCTACAAAGGGGACCCTCACTTAGTAGGAGATCAAGTATTGTTGAATTACATTTTGTCTTTAAATAAAGTCTTTACAGCGCTGCGAGGAGCATTGCAGTGGAACCGGCCTCTGCCCTTGGAAAATCCTGTCCCTGACATCCAGCCAGATCAAGTATATGTGAAGAACTGAAATACGGAACCCTTGAAAGAAGTATGAGGCGGTCCTCACCAGGTGATCATGACTGCCTACACGGCATTGGAAGTCCAAGGGATCGAAAACTGGATTCACTACACCCGGATCAAGAAGGTCCCATCGAAATGGGAGGTCCAGCCCTTATCAGCAACAAAAATGGTGTTGAAGGCAAAACCTTGACTTTGTTGGTATTAATAATGCAAACATGCTTTGTGCGGGTGGGGGAAGCTTTTGTCAAAATCACTGTGCCTGAACCAAATCTAGTTGTACCTGAAGGAGCAGGAGTAAATTTGACTTGTTTATTTTCTGACAACCAGAGAGTTGGATTTGAGGAAGTAAAAGCGTTCTGGAGACTACTTACTACGGACCAGGTATTCACCGAAGGAATCGTGACATTCTGGGATATGGAACAGCAGAAAGGTAATACCACACTGATGATACCCCATATA
Organism: Muscicapa striata striata; assembly: GCA_030060385.1. NCBI lineage: Eukaryota > Metazoa > Chordata > Aves > Passeriformes > Muscicapidae > Muscicapa > Muscicapa striata. The sequence continues at coordinate 24,420 of JAREIS010000782.1, read as the reverse complement.
GAAGTTAATCAGAGTGGTCAGTTTATATGCACTGTGCAAATTAGAGAAAGTTTTGACTATGGGTACCTAAATGTAGGAGTTCTTAAAGAAAACACCACCCGGAGTGAGTATCCTGTAGAGGTAATACCCGTTACAGTATATATGAAGAAAAACAGAATTACCCGAAAGGCGATAGGGACAGGTAGTTTACAACAATCAGAATTAAGACAGGAAAATTTAATTGTAAGATTAATTCAGGATTTTGCCCAAGTACAAAACGCTACATCTATCACAGCATGTCTACCACTACCAAAGGCAGCAGGGGAACCTATACCTTGGGGAATGATTCCAGTAACAACAATGCCAGCATCATTAAAGAATGTGACTTGGAATTGTAAGGTAGAATTGATAACATATGACGGTTATGTAGATGTTTGTGTACTAAAGGTAGCTAAGAAGGATTGTGAGTGGATGCCTGGGTATTATGGCTGGATAGGCGATCCCAGCTGGACGGGAGGGAAGTGTATGATATCAGACAGCGTAATGGCATCCTGTAATAAAATAAAGGTTAAGGCCAAACGACACAAATGAGAAGAAGTTTGTCAAAACATTACTAGTGCTACCACTATGAAGGAGTAGCAAGCCATCTGGGGACCCAGTTTATTGGAAACCTATAGTTACATTGATGAAGTACAATGGTGTATACAGTGGAAAGGAGTAAGAAATCAGACATACCCAGAACCATCCAGAAATAACCATAAGTGGAAGACAGAAGTAAAATCTTTAGAAGAATGGAATTGTACTCAAGTCTATATGTGTGATACTCCAGAAGAATTGATTGGGTTATTACCAGTGAGAGTATTGTTGTGTTTAGGTTGTGAATGCAGGGGATATAATCATAGTATTGTAGGGAAGTTAGAAGGGAAACTTGAAATTGACAAAGCAGATTGCAAAACCATGACAATAAAAAGCCCTGGGAACCTTGTTTAGGTTATGGGTCATGGACAATAGACCACACACATGCCAGTGGATGGACCGGTCACACAAATTACCCTAGGAATTCCCACTCTTTGTCCCTTTTAGAAGCAGTCTAAACTGACTAAAAAAGAAATGCAGCCACGGGTTAAGCGAGAGGCAAATGAAATAGCAACTGAATTGGGAATAGATGACAATGATGAGTGGCATGAACCTTCCTCGGGAGTGAAATTCGGATGGATTCTAGAATCCCTGTTTGCACCCATTTCTACTTACCGCAATAGGGAAATGCTATATGAATTGTTAGGACAAACTGAAAGACTAGCGGCAGTCACTAAGAAGGGCTTTAAAGATCTGAACTTACAGTTACAAGCAACTACTAGAATGACAGTACAGAACAGGATGGCGTTAGATATGTTGTTGTTAAAGGAACATGGGGTGTGTGGATACCTGCAAAGCAAAGTTGACCACTGTTGTGTACATATCCCAAATGTCACTGAAGAAGTAGAAAAGGACATAAGTCAATTGGAACAAATTGAGACAAAAGTGCATGAAGTCCAGGAAGAAGCTGAACATAATTAGGTAGGAGCACTGTTTAGCTCCCTAAGAATCCAGGTCTCTGGTTGGATATCATCAATTGTACAATATGTAATAATGATTGTGTTGATTATTGTAGTCTGCATGATTATGTATAGATGTCTTTTAAGAATGATTGCTCGAGAAGGAACTCACACCCGACGAGTGATGAGAGCCCTGACATGGAAAGAAGTAATCTCATCAGCTTCTCGAGAAAGTCCACCAACCTACCTAGAAACCATCACTTAATGAACTGAGTTGAGCATCCTTGCAGAAGATCTGAAGAATGCTCAAAAGGGGGAGTTGATACCGAATCTGTAAAATTACTATAAAATGTATTAGAATTATAAGTAGTAGTAGTTATGCTAAGGCTCAGAAACTGCACTCCCCAGAACAGGCCCCTGGGAACCAGGTCTGGGAAAGTGTTGAGAACTACAATACAATTAAAGGATCTAGTAGAGCATACAGAACATGATGAAATAATAAACGATAAAGGTTAATGTATAATCAATGATAAAGGGTTCTGGTGGTGGGAAGACAAGCGGGGGGGGTAGCCTATAGTGTTGAGTAGACAAGCATGTAGAATTTATGACTTTTAGGAATAATATCTACAAGATTTATGTATCTGTATTGTCTTAAAGGATGTGTGTTTCTGCATGTAGACAACTTTGTAAAAGGGTATAAAAACCTGACGAAAATGGGAGCTGGTGAGATCTGACTTTGGGAAGCTAGTCCGCAGGTCTCCAGGGCCCTTGAATAAAGCACCGCATAAACTAACTCAGTTAGTTTGTGTTTTGTTTGGGGTATTGGGCAACACCGTGGCGGGTCCGCACGGCTCCCACCGCCACCTGCTTGTTCCAAGTGCGGGGATCTAACCCCTACAAATACAGATGCCACACAGCAGAAGTTTCCTTTTCCCTTCCCCGCTCGGCGGCATTCCCCCCTCTCCCCCCGTTCTCGGGGCGGCTCCCGTTTTCCCCGCGGGGCCCGGAGCTGCCCCCGCCGTCTGCTGCCAACAGCAAATAATATTTAAGCCCAGACTGAATGTCCTGTTTGCTATAAAACATAGGTGTCAACATTTTGATTATGTATACCTCTTTAGTAATTTAAGAATTATTAAAGCTGTACTTTGAAAAACCCTAATAAGAGCAATACTTAATAATTGCAAGTACCATCATCTGTGCTCAAATCCAAGTTGCGTAGAATCATAACATACTTATCACATTCTTTTTAATCCCTCCAGTAAAATCATCCTGTTCACAGATCATTCAAACTTTTTAGTGCCTTTTTGTATTAAGAGCATTAAAGTAAGTTACATCTACAACTTGTACAAGATGTTGTTTTCTATTCCTGTTAAGGTCCAATATTGTAATGTCCAGTTGCATTCTGTTAAGATTGATTAAGGCTAAGTTCTATTAGGTTAATTCTGTTCGATTTCATTTCTTTTTAGGTTTCACTACCACTAAGTTTAGACAATGTTCTGTTCCAATTTTATTTTGATCACTTTATGTTCAGTATTAATACTGATGAACTGAGTTCTCTTAAGTGTGCTTTTTGTTCTAGTGAAGTGATAATTAAGAATAAACTGAGACATTTTCATGTTGCTAAACAAGAGTCTGTGTCTTAATTCATTTCTATCTCAAAGGCAAGGTCTGCTGCAACACTATTGATTGCATGGTGTGAATTTACCCATTTTGTAATTGGCATAATTCATAAGATATTAATGTTGGGTTTGCAGCCGGCTTTGTCATATGTTTTAACATCTCTTGGTGGAATTCTCTATGAGACACCTGTCATTTTCAGGATCTTTTCTTTTTCTTCTCTAGTTGCATATGCATCTCCTTTATCCAGGCTACCTTCTGTTGTCTCCTAATTGTCAGTATTTTTAGAGATCCAAGAAATGATATCTGAGCTTTGTTGAAAACCTCCTCCAAACTGATGATCTTGTGCTCCTTGTGAAAGAGGACAGAGCACAGATGCAATCCCAATCATTTCTTACAGAAGCACTCCAGCAGTTTGCTGCCTTCCAGACATCTCTATCCTAAGGAAAACTTTGGAGTTTTGCATGGGTTTTATTAGTCTTTCACCCCAAGACTTTTACTCATAACTTCTATTCTTAAGAGTCTTGTTATTTAAAATATATCAGGGAATTCTCTTCCAATTAGGGCCTGGGCTCTGGCAACATCCTGGCTCTAGCTGGATGGGAAACTGCCAAAAGACCCAAGTGTTTTCTGCAATACTCGAGTCACTTTGACTTGGTAATTTGACCCTATCAATATGAGAGCTGGACCTATTTTTGAAGTGAGCTTGGGAATCATTTTCCAAACATGATTATCCAGTTCTTCACTGATTTGAGTTTTATCAGCTGTTGCAGACACTGGAATGATGGTACAATGTTTAAGTGCTTTATAATAATCTAATTTCACATGTTATTAATTATGTCTGTTATTGGAAATGTTTTTGATTTATATATCTGAATTATTCCTGACAGTTGTAAGTTTCTGGTTGCACTAGACATTTTGTTTTGTTATTCCCTTCATGTTCTTAGCAAAAGTCATACATGCTTTTAGGAAAACACAAAGAAAGGGAAATGAGCTTCTAAAGAAGTCTGAATAATGCAATATTTATTTTTTTTTAAATTAACAATTTCTAGGTAAGGCTCCTCAATTTAATGTACAATGACAAAGCCTAATTGATTCACTAAGTTAAAGAGAAGATATGCATGTGTTTTTATCATCAGCAGGTTCAGAGCAGTCATCTATTCAATAGCCTCCAAGAAAATGAGGCCCAGTCAGAAGAGAAATCACTGAGCCACCATGCAGCTTTCATGACCTGAACAGGAGCAGGACTGCCAAAACAGCCCTGGCTGGAAACTTAGAAAAGCAACTTATCATGAAGGCCACACCCACCCGTCACCTCTGCCGTGTTTCCCGTGTTGCCCAGAGCCAGGAGCTGCACAAGCCCTGCAGCCCCAACCTGCAGCACCAGCCCACAGCAGCCAGCCCAGAGCCACCAGTGCTGCAGCTCCAGCCCAGAGCCACCAGTGCTGCAGCTCCAGCCCAGAGCCACCAGTGCTGCAGCTCCAGCCCAGAGCCACCAGTGCTGCAGCTCCAGCCCAGAGCCACCAGTGCTGCAGCTCCAGCCCAGAGCCCAGTGCTGCAGCTCCAGCCACCAGTGCTGCAGCTCCAGCCCAGAGCCACCAGTGCTGCAGCTCCAGCCCAGAGCCACCAGTGCTGCAGCTCCAGCCCAGAGCCACCAGTGCTGCAGCTCCAGCCCAGAGCCACCAGTGCTGCAGCTCCAGCCCAGAGCCACCAGTGCTGCAGCTCCAGCCCACAGCCACCAGTGCTGCAGCTCCAGCCCACAGCCACCAGTGCTGCAGCTCCAGCCCACAGCCAGGGGGATGGGGAACCCCTGGGTGTGCTGTGAGCACTGCGGCCAGAGAATGGGGAAGTCACTGAGGGTACATGGAGCACTCAGATGGGGCTTGGAAAGTCCCTGCACATTCTAAGTACACATTATATCATTGTCTTTTGCAAGTATTAAAATGAATGTTCTATGTTTACTGTCAGAAAACTTTGCTGTATGAATATAGTTTCTTTAAGTTCTGTTATCAACAAAATGTAGAAATAGTAGTGTGATAAATGTATTTTTCTTGTACTACCACATGGTGATTTAAAAAGCTTTTGTTCATGTAATTAACTCAGAATGGTAAAAAGATAATCAGGAAATTCTTCACATTCTTGGATTCCCACAGCCATCGTTCATGGGCACCAGAGACACGCAGGTGCCGCCGCTTGGAAATCGCACCCAGGCACTCCCAAAAGCCACGTGGGCTCGCTCCGGATTGCAACACGCACACGGCACCTGCCGAGCTGATGCCGACAGAGCGCCCGGGGTTCTTGCACTAACACTGTCCCTGTCTTCTGTTTCTGTGTCTGTCTCGCTTTCCCCCCTCTCTGCCATCTCTTCTATTCCCCTTTAGTGAGAACACTTACCCTCCTTTATCAATAAACACCTCTCAGATATGATATTGCCACATTTGTGCTTCATTTTCATCTGAGAAATCGATCAGAAAGAATCCTCGCCGACTTCCCCTTTTACAGCGGGACGGGACAGGGGTAGTGGGAGGGGGGATGGGGAACCCCTGGGTGTGCTGTGAGCACTGTGGCCAGAGAATGGGGAAGTCACTGAGGGTACATGGAGCACTCAGATGGGGCTTGGAAAGTCCCTGCACATTCTAAGTACATATTATATCATTGCCTTTTGCAAGTATTAAAATGAATGCTCTATGTTTACTGTCAGAAAATTTTGCTGTATGAATATAGTTTCTTTAAGTTCTGTTATCAACAAAATGTAGAAATAGTAGTGTGATAAATGTATTTTTCTTGTACTACCACATGGTGATTTAAAAAGCTTTTGTTCATGTAATTAACTCAGAATGGTAAAAAGATAATCAGGAAATTCTTCACATTCTTGGATTATACTATGTGGGTAAAGATAGGGATAACGAACACCAGAACTTCAGGGAAGGAATTTATGGAGCCACAAGAAAAGCTGATTTACAGGTCAGGGGGGATGATTTTGATAATGCATGAAGGTCTTGAATATTCAACAGGTTGACACTTTTAACGAAGTTTTTTTCTGAGTTAGTGTGTGCTCTTGGCTGAACTTCAAGCACCTGCCCAAAAGAACCTTTTGCTTTACTGTCTTTTTCCTATTAGTCTTTTTTTATCAGAACTTGTAAAATTTACCAGGAAAGTGAACCTCATTTTTCATTCTGCAGGTACGGGCAAGGGGATGAGGGAGCCCCTGGGGGTACTGGGAGAGGAAATGGGGAGCACAGGGTGCCCTGTGTAGCCTCCTCTGACTCATGACCACCTCCTTGGAAGGATGGGCAACCACAGGAGCCATGGAGGGAGCACCCCGTGTCACCCAGTGCCTCCCCCTTCCCAGAGTGTCACAACTTTTGCTGTAGATTGTCATAGATGTCACTGGGTTCCCAAGGTTGCCCATGTGGCCCCAGCAGCTCCATGTAGGTCACCTGAGGATCCTCCAGTGGGGGGCCCTGTGGGGATAAGGGGGTGTGTGGAAGGGGATGGGAGGTCCTGGGGTTTGGGAAAACCCAAATCATGGTCAGAGCCTGCACTCACCTTTCCTGGTGCTTCCTGGCACCTGCAAAGGAAAACTGGAGGGGTGACTTTGATTCCCCATCCACCCTCAGGATCCTGAACCACCACCAGACCCTCAATTCCCTCCAGGTCCCCCAATATCCCTGATGCCCCCAGAAACCCTGAGCCATCCCACTTCCCCAACACCTCAAGCCCCCAGAGCCTGGCAGGGAGGGGCACATTGTGAAAGCTCCAAAAAACTTTGATAGAACCCCCAACATCCCTGCATGACCCTTCAGCCCCTCCCCAGACACGCCAGGGCCCTGAGCCACGGTCACTGGGGGCTCAGCCCCTCCTGAGTCCGGGGCTGTGGGTGCCCAACCCTTCTGACCTGGGGCCTTCCTAGAACCATCCAGGACTCCCAACCCCCATTGTCACCCACCCATGAGGATCCACCAGTGACAGGCCACAGTGATACCCATGAGCAGGAGCAGGAACAAGAGAGACCCAAAGACCAAAGCAGGAAATACCCAACGAGCCTCTGCAGAAATAGAGGGAGACACTCTGGGGTCACGGGGGTCACCCCAGAGGTTCTGCAATCCCAGTGACCTCATGAGTTCCCCTCCTGTGCCCTGTTCCATTTGTGTCACTGCCAGGGACAGAGCGGGGCTGACCCTGGGTCATCTGTGATCCAGGGATCTCAGACCCACACAGGAACCCCGTGTGACCCCACCTGTGATCCAGTGGTGTCCAGTGGTTCCCTGTGGTGTCACCTCCAGGGCCAGCTCTGGGCTGAGTGCCCGGAACACGCGGTGCCCGTCCTGTCCCAGCTGGTTGGTGGCCACGCACTGGTAGGTGCCCGAATGTCCCACATGGACGGCCCCAAGCTCCAGGAGGGGACCCCGGGCCACCTCGGTCCCGTTGTGCAGCCAGGTGAAGGTGACAGGGGCTGAGCCCACCTGCACCGAGCAGCGCAGGGTCACGGGGTCACCTGGGCACACCTGGAGTGCCGGGGGACCGGGGGTGATGGTGGCATTGGCCACGGGCACTGCGGGGACACAGACAGGGCTGAGGCCAGGTGGAGGGGCTGGCACCCAGAGTGGGGGCAGGGAATGGGGTGAGGGACTGTCAGATGGGGGGATGTGGAAACCTGTGCATGGTGGCACCTGGAGACAGAGGGAGCCTTTCGGCCAGGACTGTGACTTATGGTGGTGTTTACCAGTCACCCATTGGGGATGCTGTGGGTGAGGGAATCCAGAGCCAGAGGGTCCTGGCCCCCCACGACTGTGACCTGCAGTGGTGGGGCTGTGGCCTGGTGTGGGATGTGGATGCCATGGATGAGGTCACCCCCAGCCCGAGGGTCCTGCTCACCCAGGACGGTGACATTCAGGGGGACACTCTTGGCCACGCTGTCCCCACTGGTAGTGGTTGCTGTCATTTTACCCAGTGTATGTCAGCTCGAGGCAGGGGCCAGTGCCCAGTGGTTTCCCTGAGCCCTCCTTGGTGCCAGGAGATAGACAGATAGACCTGTCCCTTTGGCCACCACACAGCTCAGTCACAGGCAGTCCCCAGTGCGCCCTGTGCCCCAGGGGGTTGAACCAACAGGGACACCCCCAAGAGCAGGACCCCTGCAGGGGGACATGGTTGGGATGGGGGATCTGGGAAGGGTGAGACATATGGGGAGTGGCAGGAGGGGAGTACAAGGGGATGGGAGGGGACCCCATTGAGGGAGAAGTGGACCCAGAGATGGGTGGAGTTGAGGCAGGCAGAGATGATGGAACAGGGATGAGATAGGACAGAGGGGACCCAGGGAGGGATGTGGGGTGGCTCAGAGAGAGGTGGGGGAAGCCCAGGGAGGGACTGGGGGGAAGCAGGGAGGGGTGGAAGGAAGCCAGGTAGGGAAGGAAGAGCAGAGGATGGAGCTGGGAACTCAGAAGGGGTTTGGGATGCCAGGCAGGGATGGGGGGACATGGAGACAGAATGGGACAAAGATGGAGGGAACCAAGATGGACATGGGAAGGTCTGGGTGACCCAGGGATGGATGGAAGGAGGGATGAGGGACCTAGATGCTGGTGGAGGAAAGCTGGGAAGATGCTGGGGTTTCCCATCCCCATTCCCACATTCACCATGTGCTGTCACTGTCACTGTCACCGGCGCTGACTTCTCCCAGCACGGTGATGGCCCAGAGCTCACCCAGCCCCCGCAGCGGTAGCGGCCACTGTGGTGCAGCTGCAGGGGGGACAGGGACAGCTGTGTACAGGAGGTGGCACCGCGTTCCCTCGAGCCCCCTGGCAGGTCAGTGTCACCCGGTCCCACAGCACCGCCGGCGTCCAGGGGGGCTCCACCAGGATCTGGATGCTTTGGGCACCTGTGGGTGACAGGGGACACCAGCCTGCCAGGGCCACCACAGGGCTGAGGACAGCGGGGCAGGGACATGGCATCCCCCGAGGACTCACCAGCGAGGCCGAGGGTCTGGGCTGGAAGGGAGAAGGGACAGGGCTGGGTGGCGGTGGCACCGTGGGGACAGCAGTACAGGGACACAGAGTGTGGTGTCTGTCCCCAGACTGTCCCTGTGTGGCACAGATCCCTCAGGGACAGGGACACCGATGTCACCCCATGCTCCAGCAGGACATGGAGGCACTCTGGGCACCCCAGAATTGGGGATGCCATGGCCACTCCATGCTGGCACAACTCACCTCCAACAGCTCCATGATGCCTCCCCAAATCCCTGTCCCACCATTGTCCTTACGCTCATGTCCCCTCTCTCCTGTCCCTATGGCCACTCCACAACCCCAGTCACCGCATACAATGGCTCTGGTGGTCTTGGGGACATCAGCAGACCCCACAGCCCCCCTGTGCCCCCTCCCCACCGCTCTCTGCCTCACCAGGGCCCATCCCCAGGGTGTCAGGCCCGTGCCCGGGGCACTCACCCCACAGGAGCAGCGCCACCTTCCCGGCCATCCCGGTGTCCCCGGCCATGGGCACTGGCTGTCACTCGCTGCCAGGGCCCCCTGTCCCTGAAGTGCTGACGGCTCTTCAGATGATGGGACAGGAAGCAATGTGAGGTCTCATCTCATTGTGAAGGAGGCCCTTGGTGGGGGCAGGGTGGCCACAAGCTGGGGACAGGCTGTGGGCAGGGTGGGGACAGGCTGGAGACAAGGCTGGGTGGCACAATGTGGGACGTGGAGTTCCCAGGCGTGGAGGGCTCTGAGGGTGTGGGGAACCAGGGATTGGTGTCCAGAGGAATGGGAGTCCTGAAGAGGGGGAGTCACCAGAGCTTGGGAACTAGGATGGGAGTCCCAGGGGCAATGGGGCCAAAAGATTTGGGGTCATGGATGGGGTCCAGGGATGAAGATTCAAGGGGGAATGGGGGTCCTGGGACAATCAAGGTTCTGAGGCAAGGGGGACTGTAAGGGCTGGAATTTGGGGGAGAGGGTTCCTTGATAATGGGGGCCCTGGCCCATGGAGACCTGGGGAATGGCAGTCCTGGGATGGGGGTCCCAGGGGAGGGGGTCACAATGAATTGAGGTCTCTTTATTGGGGTCCCTGTGGAATGGGGGTGACAGAGAAGGGCAGTGGCTGGGTGGGCCCATGGATCACAGCTCCTTCCCTGGCTGCCTGGGTTGTTCTGGTGATACAGGGCTCAGCACTGTCCCCCGGGCTGTCCATGCTTTCGGGGCATCACCCAAACCCCAAAGGCAGATTCCAAGGGGCTCTGGGTGTGTGCCACCCTCCCACCCCACCCCACCCCCCCCCGAAAACCCTCCAGGGGCTCTTTCCTCTCTTCATTTCCATTTCCTTCTTTAATTCCTCATCACAACCCCAGTCGTGTCGATGATCTGGGGACTGGGCAGAAGGCTGGGAACCCAGGAGGAGAAAAGGGGACGGGCAGTTGGGAGGCTGGGGATGGGTCGGGCTTCCACCCCCACACTGCTCAGGAAGGAAGAGTTCCCGAGGAGGGGTCGATTCAGACTCCATGCTCCTGAGGATCGGCCGCAAAGCAGTTGAAGGCCTGCCAGCAGAAGGGCTCCAAACTCTGCTCCTAGCCAGGGCCCAAGTGGGGCCCCCAGGCCCCCGGCTGGTTGGATTGGCCAGCTTTGGCCGCAGGCAGCAGGCTCTGGGGAAGCCTGGCTTGGTTTGCTGCCTCAGCACTAAGTGCTCAGGTGAGAATTTTCTGTGGGGAAAAGGCGGCTGTTTGGTCGTCCTGAAGCAGGCGGTGGAACCCAGCAGGGCAGCTGTGAGTGAGCGTTCAGGGTGGGGCTGTGGGGAATGACCCTGTCTGCATTGCTGGTGTCCCCAAAGCTGCTCCATCTCTGCTCTCCTCACCTGCACAGGGCATGGGGAATAGCCCGGGCTCTGCCCCAGCCCTGCCCCTGCACCCTGGGGCTCCTCTGTGCGGTCCCTGTAAGAGCCTAAAATGAGGGATGAGGAACTCCAGGTGGGCTCTTTAAAATGCTGTTTATTGTATCCAGATGATGCAGCAATTCACGGGTCGTGGGTGACAAGACCCCAGCCCACGCCTTTTCAGACACAGCTGTGGGTTCGTCTGAAAGCTTCTTTTAGTTCTGGTTACAATGCATTATATACTTTTCATTACAGAGAATCTTAAAACAGGATAACCAATCAATACCTTTAATATTACCTATAGCCTAACATAATTACTAACATTACCATAATCATGTTAATATTTTCCAATCACAAAAACTTAGTATGTTACAGTTTAAGCTAGAAGTTGTTTTTCAGTTTTCTTGCTGTGGAGAATTCTGAGATCATATCTCTACTCTCAACATGGCATTTTTATTTGTGAAATCTTTCTGCTTGGTAAAAACATATTTTGTTTGAGGTGGATTTATCCTTTACTCTAAGTCATAAAAGCCCTTTCCAACTCACTTGCTCTTTGCCTTCTTAGTTACCCAGTAAGACTAGCTCAGCATTTCTTTTCTTCTACATCAAAACTTGCTATCATTTCTATACCTTCTTCATATCCTACATTCAAAGATCTTGCTGTTATACATACATACCTGTGAGACTTTCCTGTCAAATCCTTATCCTTCCCAGTGCAGTCCCTGTCCCTCCATCCCGGCCCCTCGCCCCGGTGCCCCCGGCCCCTCCGGCGGCGCCCCGACAGCGCCCGCCCCGGCAGAGGCTCCGGGCTCCTGGAGGATGAGACGTTCCCGGCAGCAGCGCGGCTGAGCCGGGCCCGGCTCCCTCTCGCCGTCCTTGCAGCAGCACTCGGGCTCCAGCAGCCCGGGCTGATCCTTCGGGATGCCCCGTCCGCTCCGGAGCGCTGCCCTTTGTTGTGAACAAGCCCAGGAGCACCCGAATCATCCCCAGGGCCGGCTCTGGGACCTCCTCTGAGACTGTGCCTGAGCCATGAGCGGTTTTGGAGGCCGATGGGTGTCACTGCTCTGTCCAAAATCTCGGGGGAGCAGGAATGGCAAGGGGTGCCCCACCATGCTCCGGCCCCGTGGGCCTCACCTGAGCACCCTGTGGAGTTCCCGGCACTCCTGCTCCATCTGCATGTCCAGGTGCTGTTCCCGTGGGGCACCTGCTCCAGCCGCTCCCACCTCAGCAGCTGCTCCAGCTCAGCCTTCCTGGCCGGCCAGCGTGAAGCACCAGCCACAGGCACAGGCACTGAACCATGCCCAGCACCAGTAAAAAGCTCCAGGAAACCTTCCTGGCAGCCAAACCAGATCCCTGTGGGCAGACCTGGGGGCATGTGAGCACCAAAATGTGTCCAATGCTGCCACAGCAGCCCAAAATTCCCGGGAGAGGCAGCAGAGCTGTGTGTTTGTGCACAGGGATGGTTCAGCAGCACAGGTGAATTTTAGGAACCCCAGCCCTAATTACAACAGCTCGTTAAGGGTCTGCTCCTCCTCCCTCTCCTCCTCCTCCCCCCGTGGCTGCTGTGTCAGGACCAGCAGTGGCCAGGGAAGAGGAGCGATTTGGGCTCGTCCCTCTCGCTCGAGGCTGCCATGGCCCCTGAGGGGTTGGAGCTGGCCCCAGGGCGCCCCCTGCTGGGCGGGAGTGCTCCCTGCAGCGCCCCCTGCTGGGCGGGAGGGCTCCCTGCAGCACCCCCTGCTGGGCGGGAGTGCTCCCTGCAGCGCCCCCTGCTGGGCGGGAGTGCTCCCTGCAGCGTCCCCTGCTGGGCGGAGCGCTCCCTGCAGCGCCCCCTGCTGGGCGGGAGCGCTCCCTGCAGCGCCCCCTGCTGGGCGGGAGCGCTCCCTGCAGCGCCCCCTGCTGGGCGGGAGCGCTCTCTGCAGCGCCCCCTGCTGGCCGTTACCAGAACTGCTCCAAAGATGAACAATCAGCCCTGAGCGGGTTTGAAATTTCTGTTCCTCTGTTGCTGTTTCTTCTGTTCTGTTCTATAAATTTCCTAGCAGTGAACTCTTATACTTTTTCCTACTTTTTTTGCATGGAAGGCCCATAATTTTCAGATTTATAACAATTAGGGACGGATCCTCTTTCCATACCAGGAAGTTTCCCTCTTTCCTTCGCAGACGATTCTGTTTTAAACCAAGACAGATTCAAAATTCTGGAATTCTGCCTCAGCATGGATGGGGCAGACACGCCAAGATAAGACAGGGTCTGACACTTTGCCACCTTTTGCTCTGCTTTTGAAGTCCTTGGACCACCAAGGGCCTACTCCCAAGGTGGGACTCCTGGTTCCTTGGCCACTCAGGAGCTGAGTTTTTCAGAGCATCTCACTGTCCCCAGTGTGCCATGGCTGACAGACTGACTGACACAGGGGGCCTTGCATCACGAAAAGCAAGGCCTGGCACAGCCCTGCCACACACGTCTTCCAAAATGTCTTGAGACATCAAACTGTTCCTGTCCCTGACACCTCAGCCTGAGCCATGGCCTGATCCCCTCTGCCCTGAAAAGAGGGGAGGCTCCGGAACCCCCACAGGGCTTTTGTGACATCATTGTGTGGAAAACACAGCACAGGAGATGTTTAAGACAGGGCAGAAGGGAATCCAGAGCACCGGTTTTTAGTGGCATCCCAAAATTGGAGAATACCATTCCTAAAGCCCAACAGAGCTGAACAAAGAAACACCATCTCTGCCCGTTGAACCAAAAAGCTGCATTGTGGACACTGTTGCAGGCCTAGGCCTTTTCTCACAGGGTCTGAGTTCCTTTCTCAGGCTGTGAAACTTTCTCAGGTCTAGCTGAAACTTTTCCCATGCTAGGGCCTCTGTCTGTACTGTAAACATAAGAGAAAGAATCATAACATAGATAACACACCTGCTGGATCTATGGGAGAACGAGAGACAAGAGCTGTCTCTCTGTCTCTCCAATGAACTGTCTGTATTTTGTTTTTTGCACGAACTGTATTATAAAAAGCAATAGCTTTCTTCAATAAACTGCACTCTTTCTTGCATCAAGTAAGAGAGTTGCCATGTTGCTGTATCCCTTCGTTGCCGCACCATAACCATCTCAGGCAGCAACATTTGGTGGTCCCACCGAGATAACAACATTTGGAGCTCCCACCGAGAAAACAGCATTTGGAGGTGTCAGCCGAGATCGTCACTCCAGCGATCTCTGACCGACGAACAGCACCGAAAAAACTCGGAGCTGACAGCCTGCAGACCAGGCTGAATCCCGGAAAACCAGGACTGCGAACCTGGGGCCAAGACCGGAGCCAGGAGACGGCTGGAGTCAGAGAGCCGTCTGGGACATTGCGGAAAATCCGCGAAAAGTCGTCGGTTTTTCTGCTCTCCCACCGAGAGAGCACAAAGCCATGCGGAGCGGAGCGGAGTTCCAGCAGACCGCGGAGCCCCAGCGTCCCGCAGTGCGGAGCCGCACGGAGTGCCCGGAGCGGAGCGGCCCGGAGCGGAGTGGCCCGGAGCGGAGCCGTGCCATCTCTCATCGGCACACCGGGACCCCTGACAGCGGGAACCGCGAGCGGCTCTGCGAGCCTTCTTCCCCGTTGAGAGAGGTACTCTGTGTTCCCACCCCCCCTCCCAGCATAGCAGCTAGGTGGGAAATTCTGAATAATGGGGATCCATTTATCTAAACGATTGGAAACTGATTTGATTTCTTTGTTAACTTGGGCGAAAGACCATGGTTTTTCAGAAGAGACAGAAGTTTTTTCTATGGACAAATGGGAACAATTAGGGGACCTTCTGTGGACAGCCCTCCGGAAGGGGATGTCTCAGCCGGTCCTCTAATGCTCACCTGAGGACAATTAATCGAAGTTTTTTGAAAGATGAGACGGGTTTTGAGCGGAGCGAAGCAGGCTCAGAACAGAGCGAGGAAGAATCTATTTGCTATCCTGGCCGCACCACCTTAACGGCGCCGGGCAATGGCTCGCAGCAGCCGCCGGCTGGGAGCCGCCCCCGTGCAGCCGCGCTGCCTGAGGCGGTCCCCCGCTCTGGGGGCGCTGCTCGCTCCTGACAAAGAGGTGCCATCGGCCTGCCCCCCACCATGCCGGGGCCATCGCGATCTGCCTGCTGCTGGGCCAGTGCCACCCCCTGAAAAGGTGGGGGTCGTGCTGGCCCCTCCATCCGAGATGCTGGCTGACCCCGACCCGCCTGCAGAGAGGGAGCTGTCGGCACCGGCCACCCCAGAGAAGGAGGGGGTGCCGGCTCCTCCCTCCTCTCCGATGTTGGAGCTCGGCCTGCCTGCCCAGGCAGGGTCTCGGCCGCCCGTCTTTGGGCAGAGGCGGGCCCGCTCTCTCTTCCTTTCCCCTCAGCCTCCCCGTCCGTTCGCCCGCGAGCGGTGCCGACCCCAGCGCTGCTCTCGTCAGCCGGAGGAGCTCTGCCCGCCTGGCTGGTCACGAACGGACCCTTCCCATCGGCATTTCCAGCCGCTTCGCCGCTTCCACCCTGTGCTGACAGCAACGGTGGCTTTGTCTTTACTTTAGAGGGGGGAGCAGCAGAGGCTGGTTTCATTCCTGCAGTGGTCAAGGAAGGAGGGAAGGCTGGGGCAGATGTCTCTGATACTCAAATCAAAGAGACTCAGAGTTTTCCTGTGCCTGATGCTGTCTCTATGATAGAACAGCGAGATTGGAAAAAGAGAAAGAAAGTATCCTGTTATTGTGAATCACCTTTGCCTCATTTCAGGCTTCAGATGAGACACGCCTAGGTCCTTCCTGCTGACCTGCAAGGTGTCCACCCTGACCTGCACCAGGGGCACAGTGTGATCACAGCTCAGCTTTCACTTGCTGACCAGCTCACCTAACACCGACCAGATGAAAACACTGAACAGATCATCCCTCTAGAAGCAGGGAATGGACATTTATCTGTTCATGTTGGAACTGTTAATATAGTTTTCATTGTTATATTAGAATAATCACTTAGTGGTTGATTTTTCACTGTTTGATAAGTCGGGTGAATGGTGATGGGTTTTGTTATTGTACTAAAAGTAAATTTTGCAGAGAAAAAGCACCAAGCTTGAAGATTTCCCTGGGCACTGCAGGTGTCCACATATCTCCTGAGTGGTGTTTGTTCTCCTTTGCAAAAGGATCCTGTAAAGGATTACAAACACTTCTCTTTTCCCTTTTCTTTAAAACTAAAAGGGGGACTTGTGGGCTTCAGTGAAGCCACAGGCTGAAAATTGTAAAGGCCTAGGCCTTTTCTCACAGGGTCTGAGTTCCTTTCTCAGGCTGTGAAACTTTCTCAGGCCAAGCTGAAACTTTTCCCATGCTAGGGCCTCTGTCTCTACTGTAAACATAAGAGAAAGAATCATAATAAAGATAACACACCTGCTGGATCTATGGGAGAACGAGAGACAAGAGCTGTCTCTCGGTCTCTCCAATGAACTATCTGTATTTTGCTTTGCACGAACTGTATTATAAAAAGCCACAGCTTTCTTCAATAAACTGCACTCTTTCTTGCATCAAGTAAGAGAGTTGCCATGTTGCTGTATCCCTTCGTCGCCGCACCATAACCATCTCAGGCAGCAACAGGGGGCTCGGGCCGGGACTCTCCTTCCCCCTCCCCAGACCCCACCCAGACCCCCCCTTATCCCCACAGAGCCCTGGAGGAGGGGGCGGTGCTGAACCCCGCATGTGGGCACCGAGTGTGCAGGGGGTGAGTGCAGGGGCTGACAGGGACACGTCACCCACGGGTGTCACCCCCACCCAGGTCCCCAACCCCAGAGTCTCTCGCAGGACCCCCCTGCCACATCCCCCAGGTGACGACGAGGACCTGCCGGGACCCCGCAGGTGACAGCGAGACCGCAGTGACAGCTACGACGATGTGCTGTGATAATGGGGACACTGGGGGCACTGGGGACACTGGGGGCATTGGGGACACTGGGGGGCATTGGGGACACTGGAGGTCCCTGCCCGAGGGCACCCCCCGTGGGTCCCCCCACCCTCCCCAGCCTCCCGTGGTTGCCCACCCTGCCCGGGAGGTGGCCACGAGTGGGGGGGTCCCATGTGGGGCTGCCCAGAGCTCCCTGTCCCAGTGCCCCCAGTGCTCCCAGTGCTCCCAGTGCTCCCAGTGCTCCCAGTGCACCCAGGAGCTCCCCATTCCCTCCCCAGTGCCAGAGGGCACAGGACCCTTGTTCCTTTTATTGGACACAAAACGCAGCTTTTGCAATAAAATGGGAAAAATGGTTTGTGTTTCTCAGCTCTGCCTGCTCAGCTCGGGAAGAAGGAGGGTCCCGCTCAGGTTGTTGAGCAAAGCACAGCCAGGCCTTTTCCCCCACAGAATTGTCACCTTTGCAGCAGCTCAAAAGGTGCGAGAATCAAAGCCAAGGGGGCGGGGGGAGCCTCAGGTCCTGGCTGCCAGCTGGGGCTGGCCAGAGCAGGGCTGGCCAATGCCCATCCCTGTGCAGTGACCAAGGGATGAAGCTCCATAAAACCTTCCCGGCAGCCAAAAAACTGCTTGTGGGCAGAGCTGGGGGCATGTGAGAACCAAAATATGTCTAACGGAGGCACAGTAGCCCAAAATCCCGGGAGAGGCAGCAGAGCCGTGTGTGTGTGCACAGGGATGGTTCAGCAGCACGGCTGAACTTCAGGAACCCCGGCCCTAATTACAACAGCTCGTTAAGGGTCTGCTGCTCCCTCTCCTCCTCCTCCTCCCCCCGTGGCTGCTGTGTCAGGACCAGCAGTGGCCCAGGAAGAGCAGCAGCTCCAAACGTGCTGTGGAGCCCCTGAGGAGCCCAGGCAGTGTCAGCAAGGAGCACCTGCTTTCCTCAACATGCCCAGGGAATTCAACATTGCCAGAGCTGCTGTGCCAGGGCTGAAGGAGGAAAAGGCAGTGAAAGGCTGAGGGTTTTCAGGAATTGTGGTGGAAAGGCACGAGAGGTGCTGCTGTGGGCCTGAGCCCTGCCTGGGGTTGGGTGCTGCCTTCCTTGCGTTGGGCATCAGGGAGAGCGGTGGCGGGTGTTGCGCAGGGTGTGTGCCTGGGCCGGGACACTGCTGCGCTGGCAGCGGGCACCAGGATCCAAGCTGCTGCCTTCGTCTCTCCTGCCCGGGCGCTGCCGCTGGTGGTGCCGGGACCGATTGGTGCAAAGCGTGAGTTTGCAAAAGGAGCGATTTGGGCTCGTCCCTCCCGGCCGAGGCCGCCATGGCCCCTGAGGGGTTGGAGCTGGCACCGGGGCGCCCCCTGCTGGGCGGGAGTGCTCCCTGCAGCGCCCCTGCTGGGCGGGAGTGCTCCCTGCAGCGCCCCCTGCTGGGCGGGAGGGCTCCCTGCAGCGCCCCCTGCTGGGCGGGAGGGCTCCCTGCAGCGCCCCTGCTGGGCGGGAGTGCTTCCTGCAGCGCCCCCTGCTGGGCGGGAGCGCTCCCTGCAGCGCCCCCTGCTGGCCGTGGCCAGAACTGCACCAAAGATGAACAAACAGCCCTGAGCGGGTTGGAAATTTCTGTTCTCGCCTTGCTGTTTCTTCTCTTCTATTCCATAAATTTCCTAGAAATGAACTGTTATTCCTTTTCTTACATTTTTGCCTGGAAGCCCCATAATTTTCTCAGTTATAACATTTCGTGGTACGAGTCGTCTTCCCATTCCAGGAATGCTTTCCTTGGAAAATGTTTCTCTTTTAAACCAAGACAGTTTCCAACTCCTGGGTTCCAGCGTGGATGGGGCAGACACTCCAAGAGCAGACAGGGTTGCACACTTGGCCACGCTCTGCCTTTTAAGTCCTTGGGCCATCAAGGGTCACTCCTGGTCACTCGGCCACTCAGGAGCTGGGTTTGGCCAAGTGTCCCACTGTCCCCAGTGTGCCATGACTGACAGACTGACTGACACACGGGGCCCTGTGTCACCAAAAGCAAGACCTGGCCCAGCCCTGCCACACTCAAGGGTTCCAAAATGTCTCGAGACATCCAACCATTCCTGTCCCTGACACCCCACCCTGTGCCATGGCCTGATCCCACTGCCCTGGAAAAGGGGGAGGCTCTAGAACCCCCCCGGGGCCTTTGTAACATCATCGTGTGGGGAACACAGCACAGGAGGTGTTTGAGACAGGGCAGAAGGGAATCCAGAGCACTGGTTTGTAGGGGCACTCCAAAATTGGAGAATCCCATTCCCAAAGCCCAACAGAGCTGAACAAAGAAACACCATCTCTGCCAGTGGAACCAAAAAGTTGCATTTTGGTGCCAATAGAACAGAAAACGAGTCCGGTGTTCCCCTGGAACTGGGAGGAGAGATGAGGAGGAGCCGTGGGTGTACTGGGAGTGCTGGGAGGGGCATTGCAGAGGCACTGGGAGTACAGGGGCACTGGGAGAGAGAATGGGAACCAGCTGGATGTACTGGGAGCAATGGAGAGGCTCTGGGAGGGGAAATAGGGAGCCCTTGGGGGTACTGGGAGCCGAGTGAAGAGGGAATGGGGAATTGTCTGAGGGTTCTGGGAGCACTTGGATGTGGAATGAGGAGGCACTGGTGGTAGTGGGAGGGGGGTGGGGAAGCCCTTGGGGGTTCTGGGGAGCTGTGGGTGCCCTGTGCAGCCTCACACGTGACCCCCATTGTGCCCACCCACCCGTGAATGTTGGGAGCAGGGGGGGAGACACACACGTGTGTGGCTGCCCAGTGCCCCCCGGTGCCCCCAGTGCTCCCAGTGCTCCCAGTGCCCCCAGTGCCCCCAGTGTCACAGCACATTCCCGTAGATGTCCCCAGTTTCCTTTGGTCGCCCATGGGTTGCTGGCAGCTCTGCGTAGGTCACCTGGGGATCCTGGAGTGTGGTGGCACTTGGGGACACTGCGAGAGACACTGGCTGTGGCATCTGGGCAGGGGGACACTCATGGGTGACGTGTCCCTCTGCGTGTGTCCCAGCCCAGACTCACCCCCTGAATGCCTGGTGCTCACGACGTGGGTGTACAGCACCTCCCCCTCCTCTGGGGGCCGGGGCTCTCAGGGGGCCCTGAGGGAATAAAGGGGATGTGTGGGAGGGGAATGGGAAGGCTTGGGGTTGGGGACAAAGGCCAGAGTGTGGTTGGAGCCCCCCACTCACCTTTCCTGCTGCTTCCTGGCAGCTGCAAAGGAAAGAGGGGCGGGGTAACTGTGGGGTCCCCAGGGCTGTGACCCCTCTCAGGAATCCTCAAACCCCACTGCACCCTCAGTTTCCCCCAGCACTTCTGAGCACCCCTGGTGCACCCAGAACACCTGAACCACCCCAGTGCTCTGGAGCCTCCGAGTCCCTCAGAACCTCAAGCCTGGCAGGGAGGAGGGCCCTCCAAATTAATCTCAGATCACTGAAAGGACCCCAAAATCCCTGCAAACCTCAAACACCACCCCAAATCCTTCAGGACACTGAGCAAATGTCTTGAGCACCCAGCACAGCCCAAGTCAGGGGCGGTGCGTGCTGCCCCAAATTTCGGTGGCCCCCCAGGACCCTCATTGTCCCCACTGTCACCCACCTCTGTTGTTCCACCCGTGCCAGACCACAGCTCCAGGCGCGAGCAGGAGCAGGAAGAGGAGGGACCCACAAAGGCCTTCGGCCACTGCTGGGGACAGAAGTGACACATCAGGGTTATCTGACACTGCAGGGCTCCTGCAATCCCACTCACCCTGTGTGACCCCACCTGTGATCCAGTGGTGTCCCGTGGTTCCCTGTGGTGTCACCTCCAGGGCCAGCTCTGGGCTGAGTGCCCGGAACACGTGGTGCCCGTCCTGTCCCAGCTGGTTGGTGGCCACGCACTGGTAGGTGCCCCAATGTCCCACATGGAAAGCCCCAAGCTCCAGGAGGGGACCCCGGGCCACCTCGTGCTTGTTGTGCAGCCAGGTGAAGGTGACAGGGGCTGAGCCCACCTGCACCGAGCAGCGCAGGGTCACGGGGTCACCTGGGCACACCTGGAGTGCCGGGGGACGGGGGCTGATGGTGGCATTGGCCACGGGCACTGCGGGGACACAGACAGGGCTGAGGCTGGGAGACACAAGGTCTATTTTTGGGGACAGGGATGGCCCCAGGTGGGGTCCCGAGGGGGCAGTGGGGGCTCCCGTGCCCATCCCCGCACTCACTGCGCACCGTGACGCCGAGCCGGGCGCTGCTCTTCCGCACGGCCCCTCGGAGCGCACCTCGCAGCTGTAATTCCCCGTGGAAGACCCCACGGGCGGGCACCAGGAGCTGCGGGGACCCCTGGGCCCCCACCAACTGCCCGTCCCGGTAGAAGCGGTACAGGAGGGGGCTGGGGGCCGCAGGGGGCTGGGGGTGCTGAGGCAGCTGAGATTGAGGGGGGACCCCTCGGGAGCTCGGGGACCCTGCAGCACCAGCACCGTGAAGAGCTCTGGGAAGGAGATGAGGGAGGGGGATTTGTGACCCCGATTCCTGGGGAGGGGCTGTGGGGGTGTCGGGGTGGCGGCTGTGGGGTGCTCACCCTGCACTGTCACTGGCACCGGCACCGAACGGAGCTGCTGAGATATTCCCACCCAGCCGTTGCAGCTGTAGCGGCCGCTGTGGTTCAGCTCCAGAGGGGACAGGGACAGCTCGGTGCCATTGTGGAGAGTGCCCAGTTCCTCCCACTCGCGGTAGAAGAACACGGAGTTGAGCGACCAGTCCCCCTGCCCCGGCAGCGCAGTGTCACCGTGTCCCCTCCAGCAGCGCCCGTGCCGGCACCTGCAGCACCAGCGGCTCTGTGGGACAGGGGGGACCTGTCACAGCCAATGTCACTGGGAACCCTCATTGTGTCACACCCGCGGTCCCCAGTTCCAGCAGTGGGGTCCCCCTGCTCTGGGATGTCCCCAGAGCAGGGACAGGCTATGGTCACACCGGGGGGTGACCCCTGGAGCTGAGCCCACCCTGAGCCCTCGGGGTCCCCTGCGAGTGCCAGAGTGGGGACACCCAACCCCCCTCACCATTTAACACCGTCACAGGGGGGCTGATCCCACTGCCGGGTCTGTAACAGCAGTAGGTGCCACTCTCGGTGAAAGTGAAGCTGTCGCGTCGCTCCTGCCACCAGCCCTGCCTATCTTTGTCCCAGGAGGTTTCCCGCTTGGTCCCCAAGCCCTGGCAGGTCAGTGTCACCGGGTCCCACAGCACCGCTGGCGTCCAGGGGGGCTCCACCAGGAGCTGGGTGCTCTGGGCACCTGCGGGTGACAGGGGACACCAGCCTGCCAGGGCCACCACGGGGCTGGGGACAGCGGGGCAGGGACATGGCATCCCCTGAGGACTCACCAGCGAGGCCGAGGTCTGGGCTGGAAGGGAGAAGGGACAGGGCTGGGTGGGGGTGGCCCACGACCGGGCACCCCCACCAGCCCCACGGCCACATCCCCGTGGTGCTCATCCCCTTGTCTGTGTCCCCACATCCCTTTCCCACTCCTGTCCCATTCCTGTCCCCTTTCCCTGTCCCCACAGCCACCCCACAACCCCGGTCACACTGAGGGGCCACTGGCTCTGTGCCCCACTGGTTCTGCTGGTCTTGGGGACCTCAGGGGCCCCACAGTCCCTCTGTGTCCCCTTCCCACTGCTCTCTGCCTCACCAGGGCCCATCCCGGGGTGTCAGGCCTGTGCCCGGGCACTCACCCCACAGGAGCAGCGCCGCCTTCCCGGCCATCCCGGTGTCCCCGGCCATGGGCACTGGCTGTCACTCGCTGCTGGGGCCACCTGTCCCCTGGCTGGCGGCTCTCGGGATAAAGGGGAAGGAAGAGAGCTCAGATCTTATCTCACTGTGCTGGTGGCGCTTGGTGGGGGCAGGGTGGCCACAAGCCGCGGACTGGCTGGGGACACGGTGGGGACAGAGTGAAGACAAGGCTGGGTGTCACAACTTGAGACATGGAGCCCCCAGGAGTGGGGGGCTCAGCGGGTGTGGGGAGCCAGGGATGGGGTCCAGGGGAATGGGGGTCCTGTGGAGGGGGAGCCACAAGGGCTGGGGGGACGCAAAGATCCCCAGAGTCTCCCCACTGTGGGGGACACAGACCCAGAGCCCCTCAGAACCTGCCTGGGGTGACCCAGAGCCACCAACACGTTGGGTGGGCTGTGCTGGGTCACCCCAAAATCTGAGGCAGCCAGGGAAGGAGCTGTGACCCACGGGCCTGCCCAGCCCTGGCACCCCCATTCCCTGGGACTTCAACCAAGGGACCCCCATTCCTTCTGTCCCCCCTCTCTGGGAACCCATCCCAGGGCTGCCATTCCCCAGGGTCTCCATGGGCCAGAACCCCAATTCCCAAAGAACCCTCTCCCCAAATTCCACCCCCTACAATCCCCTTCCCCCAGGACCTTGATTCTCCCAGAACCCCCATTCCCCTGGACCCCATCCCTGGCTCCCCACACCTCTGAGCCCCTCACTCCAGGGAGCTCCATGTCCCACCGTGTGCCACCCAGCCTTGTCCCCAGCCTGTCCTCAGCTTGTGGCCACCCTGCCTCCCACCAAGGGCCACCAGCACAGTGAGATGAGGCCTGACCTCCTTCCCCCCTTTATCCCAAGAGCCACCACACAGGGGACAGGTGCCCACAGCAGGGAGTGACAGCCAGTGCCCATGGCCGGGGACACCGGGATGGCCGGGAAGGTGGCGCTGCTCCTGTGGGGTGAGTGCCCCGGGGCACGGGCCTGACACCCGGGATGGGCCCTGGTGAGGCAGAGGCGGTGGGGGAGGGGACACAGGGGGCTGTGGTGTCCCCCTGGTCCCCAAGGCCAGCAGAACCAGTGGGGGACAGAGCCAGTGGCCCCTCAGTGTGACCGGGGTTGTGGCGTGGCTGTGGGGACAGGGACAGGGGGATGAGCACCAATGGGATGTGTCCGTAGGGCTGGCGGGGGTGACCTGGTGACTTCCCTCCTCAGGACCCCCATTCCACTGGACACCCCCTGGTTCCCCACACTCTCCAAGTCCCCCTCATGTCACACCTTGTGCCACCCAGCCTTGTCCCCACCATGTCCCCACCCTGCCCACAGCCTGTGTCCGGCATGGCCACCTGCCCCCACGGTGTGCCACCTACACATGAGGAAGAGAAGTGGCCTCGCTTCCTGTCCCTTAATCAGAAGAGCCACCAGCCAGGGGACAGGCAGCCACAGCAGCGAGTGACAGCCAGTGCCCATGGACAGGGACACCGGGATGGCCGGACAGTGGCGCTGGTCCTGTTTGGTGAGGATTTGGGGACAGGAATGGGACAGGGAGACAGAAATGTGGGGTTGTCATCTTGGGGCTGGGGCAGGTGTGGGGACAGGGGGATGGGGACAGGGACAAGGGGACAATCACCATGGGGATGTGGCCGTGGGGCTGGCGGGGGTGACCTGTGGTGGGTGACCCACACCCAGCCCTGTCCCTTCTCCCCCTTCCAGCCCAGACCCTTGGCCTCGCTGGTGAGTCCTCGGGGATGCCATGTCCCTGCCCCGCTGTCCCCAGCCTCGTGGTGGCCCTGGCAGGCTGGTGTCCCCTGTCACCGCAGGTGCCCAGAGCCCCAGCTC
>JAREIS010000781.1:0-44205 GCA_030060385.1 Muscicapa striata striata | reverse complement strand
GAGCTGTCCTGGATGTGCCTCTGCTATTACAAACACAGACATCTACCTCAGATCACCACTCAAGGAAAAATGGTTGTGCTTCCAGGAATGGTTCACCAGTGGTTCACTTCTCACAGTCAGAGACAAATTGTTCTGTCTCCCTTTGTCCCTCTCTCATATTTAGAAGGAGCCCTGACAGCAGGTTTAGACAGGAAAATTAATTTATGCAGGGCCAGATCTGCAATCCTGAGCCAAATCTGAAGCTTTGTCAGTGATATCTCTGCTGGCAAGAGACCAACAGAGTCTGGTCTGCCAACAGCAGCTCATTAACTTAGATATTCTGAATTATGCATGTAGTCTAGTACAACTTTAATACCAGTATTTGAGCTAAATCCTGGAGGACTGTATGAGTGGTGGTGAAATCTCATTATACTTTGTCTGGAGTGCTAAGGTGAGCTATTATTTTAGTTTTTGTATTTTATATTATTAAGTTATACGCACTCTATGAAATCATTATTCACTAAATATTCAGACTAAACATTTATCTAATCAGCCAAGATCAAAGAAACAAACAAACAATTGGCCATAATGCAATTATGGCATCCAGGCTGTGCCTAATCAACATGCTACTTACTTTTTACTTTTGTCCCAGTTAATGCGTAGCAAGAATCACACCAACCATTTTTGCTATCTGATTAAAACAAAAATTAAATAAGGCCTGAACTGACAGCTTTTTCTCTTTGTAGGAATGAATTAGGAACTGGATTAGTATCTGCACACTGTGGGTGGGAAGGGACAATGGACTTTGAATGGGAATTCTATCAAATATTAACTTTATTGTGTCCCTCTGACCCTTCTTGACTGGCCCCCACCCACTGCATCACAGCTGGGCCTGACACCTGAGATTCCCCTCTAATGTATAACCTTCCCTTTTAATTTTTAATTCTTACAGAATTCATAGTTTCCCCCCTGTTGCTTCTTTCATCTTCCAATATCCAATTTCATTTATCAGCAAACCTACAGTTTGTTTGTAAAGGCAAATCTCTTTTCCCATTCATCAACCAGTGGAATGCCTCCCATTGTTTCTTTTCTCTCTCAGTGCTAACTCTATCTACCAACAGATCTACAGCTTGTTTGTAAAGACAAGTGTGACACTCCTCTCAATCTTGACCAATCATTCTAGAATACTCCCCAAGCTCATCCTCCAAGCACAGTTCAAACTGCTGTCATCACCCCATGAGGCAATACTCCAGAAAGTTCCCCTCACTCCACCAACCAAACCCCACAGTGGCCACACATCCACATAACAATTCATTAAGAATTCATACATAACTTTATTATATTAACCACTAACTTATAACTCCATGCCCAAATAACACTGTTGGCTTGCTTTGCTGCTGGCTCATGTGCTTACCTCCCATGTGCTGCCTTTTTGCCCTGGAGCTCGGTCAGCTCAGCCAAGAGCCCCAGGTGCTTTACTCGTGGCTTCTTGGAAAGACCATTCCTGCCCTTGGAAGAGGCGGCCCTGTAGGGCCTATCAGATTTCCTGGGCTCCTTCACCCTTCAGAGCTGCTGCCACCTGGTTCAGGACCCTGAGTTAATAAAGTCTTCTCCTCTGGAGCCCCAGCTCTGTGGTTTGCTGCTGGCCTCAGTCCCTGCCCCTCGCTGCCTGGGACCCCACTATTTCCTGGTTGTGGCAGCCCAGGCTGACACTAATGAGCACTGACCAGCTCTTCCCTGTGGGCCAGGACCAGGTCCCCGTGAGCATCCCCCTATTCCCCTACCAGGCAGCTCTGCTGAGCCATCATTCCAAGATCCCCCACTCTGTGATGTATTCTAAGTACACTTTTGGTGTAGTGCTTGCCCACAGAAAAATCTAGAGAGAGAGGTTTGTTATCAGCACAAGGTACTGTCAATCAAATATGGGACACAAATATTACACTTGCTGGAGGCAGTACAAAAAACAGCTGAAGTTGCAATTCTGCACTGTAGAACACACCAGACAAGTAAAATAGGTGCAAAATAGAGAAATTACTTGGCTGACAGGCTGTCTAAAGAGGCATCCATGTTTTGGTTCCACAATGAGAAGTTAGTCTACCAGGAAGTCAATCAGAATACAGTGCAAGAGACTGTCAGTTAACCGAAGCATTAAATTCTAGATTTTACCCTGGTGGATGGGCAGTCCTCCCCACTGGACAAGTAATAGTTCCTGAGGCAATTGTGAGAAAAACAGTAGACAGAGAAGATTAATTTACACTTTGGAATGAAGAAAAAATTGTTGAAACACTTAAGAAAGACAGTAATTATCTCCAAGATGGCCAAAATTGTATATTCAAAGTTCAAATGTTGATGCCTCCCTGAGGGTACTTTGGCAATAATCACCACGAAGAGTTAGGGCCCAGAGAACATTTTCCCCCCAAAGAGTGCCTTGGGTCTCATAAAGCCAAAGACTCTGGTTCACCCTGTGCCCCATGTGCACTGCCTTGTCCTGTGGAGTTTACATTAATGAGCTGCATTGATTATTAGAAGTAGAATGTGATACTGTGAGAATATCCAATAGCACATCCTGTGAGCTCCAACAAACACAAATGGGGCTCTACAGAACTGCATGGCCTTGGATTATCTGCTTGCTGGCCAAGGAGGAGCCTGGGCTATCGTGGGACAGGAATGTTGCACTTGTGTCAGTGATGAGTTTGAAGTCCAACAGTCAGGAATCACCTCGATGGAAAGAGCAGTAGAAGAGTGGCAGGAAGAAAATTCTTCTTGGTGAGATTGGCTTCATGGCTGCCAAATTGGAAGCTGCTGTGAAATGCATTTGTGGCTGCCACTGCAATCATTGCAGTGTGAGCACTTGGTGTGTTATGACTCCATGTTAGAGTTGTTGTGACACCTTGTGCTGGCAAATGGAGTATTGAGATTTGTCTAAAAAGGGACACAGTCTTAAGAGAAGGAAGGACATGATAAATGACGTAGAGAATAAAAATTCTTGGTTCTCCTGAAGTTGCTTGATGGAGCTTAAAGAAAAACTGACAAAATAGATAAAAGGATATAAAAGTGTGCATACAGTATGATAAACATGGAACCAGTGGAGAAACAGATAAAGAGATCTACAGTGGGTTTTTTGGCAAGATATGTAACAGGAAGCAACAGCACGAGCCCAAAGATGTTCAAGGAAAGGTCACCTTTAATCTCAAAGCATTCAGCGAGCACAGCCACCAGAGGCCCCTTGAGAAGACCTTCCAGGACCATAAGAGGCAGATGCACGCAAATGAGTTCTAGGAAGGTGATGTTTATGTATTACAGTAGAAGCACATTGTAATGAATATGCATTATTATGATGGATAAATACCTTGTTGTAAAGTGTCTCCTCACACACAGAATAAAGAGATATCCTCTGTGTGTCCTGTGCAGATAAAGAATTCCTGCTTTCTAATGGCACAAATTGTGTTCAGAAGTTATTTTCTGGCCACTTTCAGCACCAGCAGGGCTGGGCAGGGCCGCACTGGAGCAGTGCTGGCTCTGGGGATGCTCCTGGCAATCCCGGGGCTCTTGGGGGACCCCCAGAGGTGTGATGAGGGGTGAGTGGGACCCCAGCACCAGGACCTCCTGAACCCCCATTCCTGGGCAGGGGAACCGCCAGGAAACCCCCTTCCTTGCCACTGGGACCCCCCTACACCCCGCTATCCAACATCCCTGAACCTCCACTCCTCTATATGCGACTCCCCTGCATCCCCTCTCCGCCACCGGGACTCGCTGAACTATCATTCCTGAGCACCGGGACCCCCTGAATCTCCATTCCCAGGAAAAGAACTTCCCGAATTCCAATTCCCAGATACGGGAACCACCCGGAACCCCCATTCCTGGCCACTGGGAGCCCCTTATCGGGCCACCAGGAGCACCTGGACCCCCATTCCTGTGCACCGAGACCCCACTGCATCCCCATAGCCAGCACCGGGATCCTCCTGAGTCCCCACCCCCGGCTCCGGGACAGCTCTGCACCCCTTATCCTGCACCAATACCCCTGCACCCCCTTTCCAGCCATCCCTCCTATCCCAGACCTAAGGGCCCTTCTCCTTGGCCCTAAGACCCCCTGAAGCCCTATTCCTGCATTTCCCAGCCCCCAGAACCCGCTTTCTTCAACACCAGAGACGCCTGGACTCCTTTTTCCTGGGCACAGGGACACCCTGGACTCCCCATGACCCCCCTCCCAGTCCCTGCGCTCCCATTCCCATGAAGCTCGGACCCTTCCCGGCTCTCCCGGCTCCGTTTCCTTCACTCTGGACGCCACCAGACCCCGCCAGTTTCTGGGTTCCTCCAGTTCTGCACTCCTTGCTCTGCCTGCAGAGCGATCCCAGGGGGTCCGGGAGGGTCTCTGGGAGCCCGAAGGGATCTAGGTGAATTCCCGCGAATTCTCTCGCAGCGATCTCGCGGGCACGTTCACTTCCGGTGATGTCACGGGCAGCGCGGGTTGCCATTGGCGGGCATGAGCGAGCGGCGCCAATCGTGGGGCCGGGGCCGGCGCTGGGGGCGGGGCACGGAGCAGCGCCGTGGCTCCGGCGGGGGCAGCGAAAGGTGCGCGGGATCCCCGGCCCGGGACCCTGAACTTCCATTCCCTGCACCGCAATTCCCCTCAGCCTCCATTCCTGGGCACTGGGACCTTCCTTAATCGTCTTGTCCGGCACTAGGACCCCCCTCCAGCTCCATTCCTGGGCACTGCAGACCCGCTGCAGCTTCTTCCCCAGCACCGGGACTCCCCCGCACATGGCCCCGTGTCCGGCCGCGGAATCCCCCCTGCAGCCCATTCTCCTGCCCGCTCCTGTCCCAGACGTCCTGCCTCTCCCAGGCCCCTCCTTTTTTCTTTGACCCTGGGAGTCCCTGGATCCCCATTTCTACCTTTCCCAACCCCCAGCACCCCCTTCTTCAACACTGGGGAGCCCCAGAATCCCCATTGCCGACCGTCCTGGGTCTCCCCACCTTGTCACCCCCTCCTCCTTTCCTTGAGCCTGTGGACTCCTGCGACCCTCATTTCCTGAGCACAGTGACTCCTGTAACCCACATCCCACCTTTTCCAGTGCCTCCGGTTCCGTGCAGGGCGACACCCCTGCACCCCCTTATCTGGCACCAGGTCCCCCCCGCACCCCGATTCCCCGCCATCCCACCTCTCTCAGTCCCCAGACCTCTCCTTTTCCTTGGCCCTGGGACTTCGTGGAACCCCATTTCTGGCTTTCCCAACCCCAATCCCAATTTCCTGCAACGCTGAGGACCCCTGAGAATCCCATGGCCAGACATCTGGGGTGTATCCACGCTGTGACCCACCTCTTCACAGCACTGGGGACTCCTGGGGCCTCCTTTCCTGTGCACAGAGATGCTGGATTGCTGGATCCCCCCATCCTACCTCTCCAAGTCCCTGTCCCCCCTCTCTTTCCTTAACCCTGGGACCTCCGTGAACCCCCATTCCCTGGCACCAGGACCCCACTGAACCCCCATTTCTGGGCACAGGGGCCCCCTCTGTGCCCCATTTTCCTGCACCAATTCCAGCCCCCCAAGCTTCTTTCCCAGGTATCTCACTTCTCCCAGCCTCCAGATCCCTCCTTTTCTTTGGCCCTGGGAGTCCCTGGACCTCCATTCCTGCCTTTCCCAGCCCCCTCTGTTCCTCAACAGTAAAAACTCCCAGGACCCTCCTTCCTGCCCATCTTGGGTCTCCCCACAACTCTCCTTTTCTTGACCCTGGAATGCCCTAACTCTCTTCCTGGCTTTCCCAGCTCTCCCAGTTCCCACTTTATTTTCCCTGTGAGCTCCCCATGGCCCATCAGCCTCTCACCTTGGGTCCCCCCAGGTCTCCCAAACACCTCTGTGTCCCCCCAGTTCTCCACTCCCTGTGTCACCTGTGAGTGCTGCTGTTGGAGCCCATCCCAAAATGGGGAAATACTGGGCTGTACCAGGTTATACTCTCTTATACTGGGCTATACTGGACCATATTGGTCTATACTGGGTTGTATTGTGGCGTACTGGGCTGTACTAGGCTGGACTAGGTTGTACTGGGCTGTACTGTGCTGTACTGGGCTGCACTGGGTATCACTGGGCTGCGCTGGGCTGTATTAGGCTGCACTGTACTGTGCTGTGCTGGGCTGTACTAGGCTGCATGGTGCTGTACTGGGCTGTACTGTGCTGTACTGAGCTGCAGTGGGCTGTATTGGGCTGTACTGGGCTGCACTGGGCTGGACTGGGTTATACTGGGCTGCACTGGGCTGTACTGGGCTGTATTGGGCTATACTGGGTTGTACTGTCCTGGGGTTGTACTCTCCTGGACGGGGCTGCACTGGGCTGTACTGTCCTGGACTGAGCTGCACTGGGTTGTACTGTGCTGCAGTGGGCTGGACTGGGCTGCACTGGGCTGTACTGGGCTGGACTGGGCTGCACTGAGCTGTACTGGGCTGTACTGGGCTGTACAGGGCTGTACTGGGCTGCACTGGGCTGTACCGGGCTGCACTGGGCTGTGCTGAGCTGTACCAGGCTGTGCTGAGCTGTACTGGGCTGTACTGGGCTGTACTGGGTTGTACTGTCCTGGACTGAGCTGCACTGGGTTGTACTGTGCTGCAGTGGGCTGGGCTGGGCTGCACTGGGCTGTGCTGGGCTGTACTGGGCTTGTACTGGGCTGCCCTGGGCTGCACTGGGCTGTACAGGGCTGTACTGGGCTGTGCTGAGCTGTACCAGGCTGTGCTGAGCTGTACTGGGCTGTACTGGGCTGTACTGGGCTGTACTAGGCTGCACTGGGCTGTACTGGGCTGTACTGGGCTGCATTGGGCTGCGCTGGGCTGTACTGGGCTGTACTGGGCTGTACTAGGCTGCACTGGGCTGTACTGGGCTGCACTGGGCTGTACTGGGCTGTACTGGGCTGCATTGGGCTGCGCTGGGCTGTACTGGGCTGTACCAGGCTGCACTGGGCTGCGCTGGGCTGTACTGGGCTGTACCAGGCTGCACTGGGCTGCGCTGGGCTATTCTGGGCTGTACCAGGCTGCACTGGGCTGCGCTGGGGCACTGTGAAGTCGGGGGGTGTGATGAAGAGGAGGGTGACAAAGAGGAGTGTGATGAAGGGGGTGCCCAGCCCTCCCTCTGCCCCCATGCCTGCCGCTCCCCCGCCCCGGCAGCTTGCTCATTTTCCTCCTCATGCTCCTCCTGCTGCACAGGTGCTTTTCCATCACAGGTACCTCGGGGGTCTGGGGAGGTGGCTGAGGGGCACAGGGACAGCTCCGGGGCACTGTGGGGCACTCAGGGGTCCCATAGAGTGATGCAACAGCCGGAGCTGCACTCAATTGCCACTATGGTCCCGTGCCCAGAGTGAGCTCTGCCCCAGGAACAGCAGCCCTTAGAAGGGGCTCCAGCTGTGGCTCCACATCTGGCTGTCAGATTGCGTTTGAAGGAGGCAAGAAGGAGGGGGAGGTCTTCTGCATAGGATACAAACGTATTTATTACTCTGGGTAATCCCGTGGGGGGAAAAGGCAAGAATGGAAGGGTACGACAACTTAAATATGGGGGAGGTTCAAGGGGAAGGTACAAATTCTTAGCAAATTGGAGAAATTCTGGGGAGGGGTAAAGGGTAGGGTTTACAAAGGCATTGTCCAATGAGGGAGATAGGGGGGGAAAGCTATGAACATGGACTAATGAGAAGTGGAGTTCTAGCAGATTTCCAAAGGGGAATTCCAGGCAGGGGGCTGGCACAAAGCAGGATTGACAGGGAATTCAAGATAGATTGACAAGGTGGGTGGGAGGGTGTAATTTTGGACTAAACCATTAACTTGGGCAATAATGGAACATACCATTAACAAGAAACACACGACAACAATAGAGCCTTTCTGGGGGTCTGTGGGGTAGGTTTGGATGTCTCTGTGGGGCATCCACAGCATTGGTGCTCTCAGGGGCCACATCAGACTGGGGAGCTCCATCCAGCTCTCTGTGTACATGACCCTGCAGAGCACTGCTCACATCACCCTGCTCGCCTACAAGGCCCAGGCGAGACCCCCACGCCCACCTGTATTTGTGAGGTTTGGGAAAGGTATGTGGGTATTTGGGGGGTATTTTTGGATGCAGGGGCAGTTATGTGACCACAGGGGGGTACTTTTTTTTTGTGGGGGGTGTCAGTTCTCTGACCCCCCTCAGGCGCTTTATAACTGTGAGGTCCAGGTGAGACCCCTGTGCCCAGCTGTATTTGGGGAATATGGAGGGCATTTGGAGGGGTGTGGGGTATTTGGATGGTGTTTGGCTTTCTGGGGTTTTCTTTGGGGTGAGAGGCAGGTTTTTGACTCCAGTCAGGTGGTGTACCCCTGCTGGGCATGGGGTCATTGTGCTGCAGTTCAGGGCCTTCGGCTGGTTCTGAGATGCCATCGCCATCACTGTCACCATTTCCTTGAGTACCAGCACTTCTACCTGCCCTTCCTGGGGGCTTATGCCCTCTGCCGAGTCCTGTGGGGTAGCTGGAGGGCACCTGAGGTTTCTCACATAAAGATCTCTCATGAGGGTCTCAGGAGGGTCTCACAAGGGTGTCCCAGGCAGAAAACTCTTCAAGGAAAAATGCCACTCAGTTTCCACTGGGCAAGTGTGTGGGATTCTTTGTCGGGGGACGGTCGCCAGGACAAACTCAGGAGCTCTCTATATTCTGGTCTTGAAGTTTGCAGTTTATTGTAAAGGGCGTGGGTGTACAGGGCCCTGTTGGGAGCTGTTAGCTGCAGCTCACAGCAGGACTGAGATAGAACGGGAGGTGGTAGGAGTTCTCAGAGATAAGAGAAGGGAACAGGGTAAGAGACTGGTGGGAGGGTAAGAAGTAAGAGTGGTAAGAGAAGTAAGAG
The DNA here is from genome assembly GCA_030060385.1 of Muscicapa striata striata. NCBI lineage: Eukaryota > Metazoa > Chordata > Aves > Passeriformes > Muscicapidae > Muscicapa > Muscicapa striata. The sequence goes on along the minus strand of JAREIS010000781.1, from coordinate 35,383 downwards.
GTAAGAGAGAGATCTTCCCATTTACAGCACAATAAATCTTCTTCTATGTTGAATATTCTAATTTCCACTAACCAATCTAATACAAGATACAAATTTTCTAATATTTGCATGCAACCTATAGGAATCGCTATATTACCATGTTTTATAGCTTTCTTATCTCTAAACCTTTCCTGCCATACATGGAGAGGATGTCTGCTTGCTTCCTTGGCATTTGTGGCATTTGGCATTGTCTAAACAGAGGAAGGAGGCCTCAAACATTCACATTGTTGCTCTCAGCCCCACAGTCAAAAACTGCTATCATTTCCATTTCGCTTATGGTTTCAAAATCTTTTGCTAAGCACTCATATTTATAAGGTTTTCCTGATTCTTCATTCCCAATACAAGTCCTCAGGCAGAGCTGAAGGGCTGATGTAACTTCTGACCCTCTGGAAGGGATCTCCAGGTTGTATTTACAAGAAGTGAGCAATGAGTGCTGTGATCAGAGCTAGAGGGGCACTGGCTGAAGCCAGGCGTGGGAAAAGGACAGTGGGGTCTGTGGACTGTGTGGATCCAAGGCCTGGCACAGCAGACCCATAGGAGCACAAGGCTTTAGGTGACATGGGTGCACAATGTACCCTGATGCCATCATGCAGGGGCAGAATCCATCTCTGTTTCTGGGATGACAGGAGGATCCCAGCAGGGACTATACTGGAAGCTGAAGTGCTCCTGATTGGGCATGAGTGGCAGAAAATCTCCGTTGTGGCTGGCCTAGAGGCTCCTTGGCATAGCTCACCTCAGGAGAGGTATTTCATGGACCCAAAAGGACCTCGTTGGGCTTTGGGAGAGCTGCTGTGGAAACAGAAGAAATTAAGACAGCTGAATCCCTTGCTTGGTCTTTCAGAGGACCCTTCTGCTGAGGGACTCCTGAGGGTTGAAGAACAGCAGGTGCTGATGGCCAGCACAGCAGTGTCCCACTGGCAGCGTGACACTGACTGGGACTTGAGGACCCCATCTGTGAGATGATGCATGAACTGGAGAGCTGGCATGCTCACCCCTCAATAACCCCACATGGCCCCTACCTGAATCCTGTGGTGAGTGGATACAGGATCATATTTGCAGGAAAATGGCATGTACTAAATGACCCTAAACCTTCTGAAATAAGGCATCTCTGTGGGTAAAAAAGCTGATGCTGCAAGAAGAAAGAAGAAGCAGAAAGTTGCTGACAATCATAGGGGTGTCAACCTGAGTAAAATGACGCTTATGGTATCAACCAATTAGACTAAGAAAAAGGACACGTGCTTGCCTCATGGACAATATAGAGTCAATCAAAAGATGCGTGGACAAAGCAGAGCTACAAATTCAATAATGTGTGACTGTGTAAACCAAGATAAGAAATAACTATAGACAATGTCTAGAGACATGATAAATGGCTTTTGCTTGATTCACATTGAATCATGCAGAATCCTCTGTCTTCTCTCCTCAAATGGACACGGACAGTGGACTGTCATGGCCTGAATGAAGTCACACCATCACTGAATGCTGCCATGCTGGATATGTTGGAACTTCAATGTGAGCTGGAGTCCAAGGCAGCAAACTGGCGCCACAACAGAGGAAGCTTTTGAGAAAGGGAAGAAGATAATCCAGATTCTCCTGAAGGGTGGTTTTGCCACAAAACAGAGTAAAGTCAAGGGACCTGCCCATGAAATTAAATTTTTAGAAGTAAAATAGCAAGATGGACATTGTCAGGTTCCAGTGGACATGGTCAACAAAATAGCAGCCATGTCCCCACTGACCAACAGGAAGGGAACACAGGCTTTCCTCGCACTGTGGTATTTAGGAGAATGCATATTCAAGGTTACAGTCAGATTGTAAACCCTCTCTATCATGTGATATCACTTGTTGATTTCAAGTAGGGTCCTTAACAGCAACAAGCTTTTGAACAAATTAAGGAGGAGATTGCTCCTACAGTAGCCGTGTGACCAGTCAGGACAGGACAAGATATGGAAAGTGTGCTCCACACTGCAGCCAGGGAGAATGGCCCATCCTGGAGCCTCCGGCAGAAGGAACATGGAGAAGTTTGAGGACCACCCTATGGCTCTTGAGTCTGGGATACAAAGGATCTGAGACCAGCTATACCCCTACACTGTTGCTGCAATAAAGGGTTACAGAGCGGCGAAAGGAGAAACAGCAACAAGGCAATTCCCTTGCTTGATGCAGGAAAGCAAGAAAGAGTGCAGTTTATTGAAGAAAGCCACTGCTTTTTATAATACAGTTCGTGCAAAACAAAATACAGACAGTTCATTGGAGAGAGAGAGAGACACCTCTTTGTTCCAGGCTCTCTCATGGTACCAGCAGGTGTTTATCTATATTATGATTCTTTCTCTCGTGTTTGCAGTACAGAGAGAGGCCCTAGCATGGGAAAGGATTCAGCTAGGCCTGAGAGAGTTTCACAGCCTGAGAAAGGAACTCAGACCCTATGAGAAAAGGTCTAGGCCTGCAGCAGTGTCCACACTACACCACACTGCAGATACTGGCAGCTTATATGGAGGTTCCATCTGTTTCAGAAGTGATTGGCACCAAAGCACAACTTCCAGTGGCACCCAACTGGCAGTGCTGGGCTGCATGTTCAAAGGGAAAGAGATCTTTAAAGTTATTACGAACTGGCCCAGGGGCAAAAATTTCAGATTATCATCAGAAGGGAAGGAGGTGAAGGTGGCACATGTTAAGGAGGCCCTGGCTACCAGAAAATGAAAAGCACTCTCACTCTCTCTTTACTGATGGCTCATGCCATATTGTGGGGATGCATCAAAAATGGAAAGCTGATGTATGGAGTCCTACATGACAACTTGTGGAGGCCACTGAAGGGCAAGGTGGATCCAGTCACGTTACATAAAGCTTAAAGCCATCTAGCTGGTTTTGGATATGGCTGAATGAGAAAAGTGGCCAACACTCTGCCTCTGCACTGACTCGGGGATGGTGGCAAATGCTTCGTGAGGGTGGCTGGAACAATGGAAAAAGGACAATTGGCAGCATAGGGGGAAACCCATCTGGGCTGCTGGACTGGGGCAAGACATCCCTGCCCAGGGGAGAAGTCGGCTGTGAAAGGCCCCCCTGTGGATGCCCACGTACCCAAGAGTCAGGCACTGAAGATCAGCCCAACAACAGACGGGGATGCCAGGATTAAAGGGTCTCAGGTGGGTCTGGACTGGCCACACAAGGGTAAGTTATTTCTGGCTCAGTGGGCCCATGGTGCCTCAGGTAACCAGTGTTTCAGGGGCAGGTGAGAGGCTGCCCAGCGGAGGTAAAGACCTTTCTGTCCTGGAAGATTTTGTCTGGGAGCAGTCCTTGGATGGATCTAAATTTTGAGCTTGGCAGCAAATTTAGGAAGTTGGGCTCAGAAAGTGAATGAAAGCACATTTCCTTGGGAGGAGAAACACCTAGCCCTATTGTTGGTGCTGCAGATGACTGTCTGCCCAGGAAAGGAAAAGGAAAGCAAGACCTGTCTTTCCAGACATCTATTCTGTTGGAGCAATCCTTGGACATGTTCATTAATAGAGGTGGTTTCCAGATTGCTCACATGTGCTTCTGAAAGGGAATGACACTGCTTTTCTTTGGAAAATAAATTAATATCACAGTGTTTTAGGACAAAAACATTTTGCTGGCCTTCACCTCCACCTGATAGATGATCATCTGCAGCACCATCAGTCAGACAAGGTGTTTCCCTTCAAAAGAATAGGTACTGTCATTCACATTGAGGAACCTAGTTCCAGCATTTGGAGCCAAGTTCCAGTATTGAATACATCTAGGGATTTCTCTCACACCAGACCAGGGCAGAAAAGTTGCTGGCATTTTCCTCCCCTCTCCACTTTATAATCTGTGCCTAGCTGCTTTCCTTCCCATGTAAAAGCATTGTCATTCCATTTCAGGAGTCAAACAATTTTGTATACCACCTCCAGTATTGACTAGGTCCAAGGATTGCTCCCAGACAAAGACTCCACGCATGAAAGGTGTTGCTGGCATGTCTCTCTACTGGGCAGATGATCATCTGTAGCACCAATATTAGGACTGGAATTTGACTTTTCTAGGAAAGGTACTGTCATTCACATTCAGGGCCTGAGTTCTGACATTTAGATTCAAGCTCCAATATTGAATGTCCAAGGATTGCTCCCACACAAAAAATATGAAAACAGAAAGCTGTTGCTGTCTTTTACCTTCACTTTGCAGCCATCTGAACACCACAGCAGGATTATGTGTTTGCCTTTCCAAGGAAAGGTAATGTCATTCACGTTCAGGAGCACAGTTGCAGCATTTGGAGTGTTGTTATGGGCATGGTGCTCATAACACCACAGTTGTTGGTTCAATCTCTGTATGGCCCATTCACCTAACAGCTGGACTTTATGATCCTTGTGGGTCCCTTTCAGAATATTCTGTGATCTGTGACAATGGCAATGCCAACAACAAACATTAGCTAAACACTGGTAACCACTATGAGACTGGAGTATGTTAAAATGATCACTGGCCACTATCTCAGACAGGAGAGACAGGAATGTGACTGAGTGATAGTACCTTTTTTCTCTAAATCTGTCACCGCCCCATCAATGACCAAGCATGAAGGTGCTTATATTGTCACTGTTAGGTTGGCAGTATTGAGTACTTTGACTCTCAGTGGGGGCAAGTTGGCCAGAACTTAAGAAATTCTGCTTCCCCCTGCAGCAAAAATCCAACACTGTCATAGGCCCCGCTCCCAATGAAGCGTCCTACCCACGCTCAAACCACCTCTACACCACTCCTAAAGCCCTGGGCCCGCTCAGAAAGCAAACCCCCATGTGCTGTCCCTAGGTCACCCCCCACCACCACGATAAATGGAACCCCTTAGGCCCCAGGGCCTTCCTGGGGACCTTCCGTCCCAGGTGCCCTAACCTAAAATACTCCCCTTCCTGTGGGTTCTCCTCTCCCCCAGAGTTCTGCCCTCAAACCCAAATCCCTCCCCAGCAACAGCACCTAGGGGTCACAAAGATTTATTAATCATTGGGGTGCAGCAGTGCTGGGAGGGTTCCCAATAGGGTAGAGATCCTGGGTAGGTTCCCCAGTAGGGTGGAGGTCCTGGGTAGGTTCCCCTGGGACTGGAATTCTGGTGAGGGTGTCCCAGGGGGATGGATCATGGTTAGGGGTCCTCAGTAATCTGAGGGGTGCTGGACTAAGGAAAGGGACCTCCACCCTGGGATGGGTCTCTGAAGGGGTTGGTGGGGATCCAATAGGGGGAGTCTGTGGAGTGGGTCCACATGATGGGTCTTGGGGAGATGCATCCCGAATCAGATTAGGCATGTCAGGAGAGGGCCCCACCTTGAGGGACCCCACGGAGGGGTCTCAGCATGATGGTCCCATAGGAGGTCCCAGTAAGATTAGAGGTGTGAGATTGTCAGGAGAGAGCCTCGGCGGAGTTCTGGCACAGGGGTCTCTGTGCAGGGGCTCATGGGGTCCCCATTCAGATGCCCCCTCAAGTCCCATGGCCAGCTGCAGATCCTGGGGAACAGGGTGACTCGGCGGGCGTGCAGCGAGCACAGGTACCCATCTTGCAGCAGCCGCACGACAAAGGCCTCTGTCGCCTGTGTCCCAAAAACTGAGGGGGGGGGTCCCCAAGGTCCCCAGCATGCCCCAACCCCCACAGCACCCCCCGGGAGCAGCGACCCCTCCAAAACACAACCCCAGGGGCCAGGGTCCATCCAAACCCACCCACGGGCAGCTGGGGGAACTGAAACACCCTGCCCTGTAAATGTGTGAGGGGGGACCAACACCCAGTGACCCACCCCATTCCCTGACAGACCCTGGGAATATGGGACCCACCCAGCATCCAGAGGTCTCCCAGAGACCCTCTCAACATCCATGGAACCCTGTCCCAGAACCCATAAACCCCTCACCAGCCCATGGAGACCCTCCTAGACTACGCCTCAGCTCCCATCAGACACCTCCAACAAACCTCTCAGCCCCATTCAGCACCCAAAGACCTTCCTGACCTCCCCAGCCCACCAGAGACATCCCAGCACCCACAGACCCCCTGCAGCACCCCCAGAACCTTTTCCCCCAACCCCCATGTAAATCTTAGCACCCATGAGTTCTCCCTTCGTGTGACCCCCTGTGTGACCCCCCTCCACCATGCCTGGGCCCCCCGACCCCTACCTCCTGCAGTGCCAGCAGGGCCATGCGCTGCCAGCTGGGGAGCTGAAGGGTTCCAGGGTGGATTTGAAGGCTTTGGGGGAGGTTGCAGGGTCCAAAAGAGTTGATCTGGGGTGTCCTGGGATGGATTTGGGGATCCCAGGAGAAGGGATCCAGAGCGGTTCAGGAGGTCCCAGAGAATGTTGGAGGTCCTGGAGTGGATTTGGGGGTCTTGGAGGGATTTGGGGGTCCCAAAGTACATTTTTTGGGTATCTGAGATGATCTGTGTGGTCCTAGGGGAGCTTGGGAGTCCATAGAGAATGTTGGGGATGTTTCTTAGGGGAAATCGGGGTGTCTGTGGATTTTAGGGTGCAGGAGTGTTCATTTTGGGATATGGGGGGTGCTCACCAGGCAGGCGAAGGGGCCGTGGCGCAGCAGCAGGTGGGTGCTGCTCTGCTACTTGCGGATCTCCTGCAATGCCCGCTGACCCGGGCGGCATTCTGGGGGGGCATTGAATGGAGGGCTGTGGGGACTTTAGAGGATCTATTTGGCCTAGGGGACACAGGGGGCTCTAGGAGATCTGTGGGGGGCTATTGGGGCCGGGGGGACAGGGCGGAGCTGTGGGTGTTATAAGGGATCTATAAAGTCTGGGGAGGACATTGCCGGTATGAGGGATCTATAGGGAGCTACAGTGATGGCCGATATAGGGGAGCTATAGGGGACAGGGACTGTGGGGGGTTATAGGGGAGAGGGCGTGTGGGGTGACTATAGGTGATGGAAACGTATAGGGGTATATAGGGCACGGGTTGGCGCGGGGAGGGTCCATAAGGGGAGCGCTACAGTGGGGTCCGTCGGAGAGCTCTGGGGGTCGAAAGGAGGCTCGGTGCGGGAGGTGCGCAGGGGGTGTCTGCAAGGGGAGTCCCCGCCCCGCACTCACTGCGTCCCTGCAGCGGGGGCGCTGGGGGGACCGCGCCGTCTCGGGGTGGGCTTCGGGCGGGGCATGCTCCGGCCGAGTCCGCCGCGGGGTCAGGGCGACTCCGGGCACCGGCGGGGCTGGAGGGGACCTGGCGGCCGGGGAAGGCCGGGTCAGGGCGCTCCAAGACTGAGTCCAACCTCTGACCAACTTCCACCTTATGACTTGACCATCACATTTAGTGCCATATCTAGTTGTTCCTTGAACACCTCCAGGGATGGAGACACCAAACCTTCCTGGGCAGCCCCTTCCAATGCCTGACAACCTTTTCCATGAAGAAACTCTTCCTGATGTCCAATCTGAACCTTCCCTGGCACAGCTTCAAGCCATTTCCTCTTGTCCTGTCCCTGTTCCCTGGGAGCAGAGCCTGACTCATCTGGCTGCCCCCTCCTGTCAGGGAGCTGTGCAGAGCCAGAAGGTCCCCCCTGAGCCTCCTTTTCTCCAGGTTGAGCCCTTGCAGCTCTGTCAGCCGCTCTTGGTGCTCCAGCCACTTTCCCAGCTCTGTTCCCTTTCCTGGACATGCTCCAGCCCCTCAATGTCTCTCTTGCAGTGAGGAGTCAGAACTGGGCACAGGACTCAAGGTGGGGCCTCCAATCACTGCCCTGGTCCTGCTGGCCACACTATGGTTGATCCAGAGCCTTCTTGTCTACCTGGGCACACACTGGCTCAAATCCAGCTGGCTGCCAACCAGCAGCCCCAAATTCCTTCCTGTGAAGTAGCCCTCAAGCCATTCCATTCCCAGCCTGGAGCATTCCATCAGTTTGTTGTGACCCAGCACTTGGCTTTTTTGAGCCTCACACTATTGTCCTTGGCCCATTGATCCAGCCTGTCCTGATCCCTTTGCAGAGCTTCCTGCCCTTCAGCAGATCCACGCTTCCTTCCAAGTTGGTGTGATCTGTGAACCTCCTGAGGGTGCCCTCAATCCCCTTGTCCAAGCCACAGATGGAGATGTTGAACAGGACCAAAGCCAACACAGAGCCCTGGGGAACCCCGGCAGTGCCCAGCCCCAGCTGGCTGCAACCCCATTCCCATCCCCTCCTGGCCTGGTCACCAGCCAGGTCTCTCCCAGTGAGAGCCACCTGTCCCAGCTGGGAGCTGCAGGTGCTCCAGGAGATGCAGGGAGATGGAGGCAGTGCCAAAGTCTGCTGAGCTTCAGGCAGAAACACCCACACACATCCAACACCAACCGGGGCCACCTGGGCACAGCAGGAGATCAGGTGAGTCAGGCAGGACCTGCCTTTCCCAAGCCCTGGCTGTTCCCAATGCCCTGGTTTTCCTGTCCATACCACAGGATCCCCCCAGGGAATCTGTTCCAGGGCTGTCCAAGCACCATGGCCTGAAATTTGCTGGATCCTTCTGGCCCCCAATCACCTCTGGTATGGTTCGAGTCATTCCCTGTATGATCCTAGTCACTCCCACTATGATACCAGTATGATCCCAGCATGATCCCAGTTGCTTCCATTCACCCCAAGTATGATTGCCCTTACTCACTTACTCTCCAGCATGGTTCCAGTTGTTCCCTGTATGATCCTAGTTACACCAGTTCTGATCCCAGTATCCTCACCATGTTCCAGTATCTTCCAGTTGCTCCCAGCATGCTCCCAGCAGCTCCCACTGCCTCCCTGTGGCCAGTGGGGGTCAGCTGGGGATTGCAGCTGTCTGTAAAATCCATCTGAGGGAAAAGGACACTCAGGTGATGTGGGGGGAAATGGAGGGACATGGAAGCACTGTCCTGCTGTCACCGAAACTGGGGGGAAAAAAAAAAAAATCTCTTCAACAACAATTTTAGTGTTAGAGAATTACGGCATTATTTTATTCTGGCCAGGATGTTGTTCTGGACAGAATGTGCAACAGAAAGAATTTCATCCACACATTGCCTGCGTTGTGCAGAGAAACCATTTCACATGTGGCTCTTTACTAGGTTTTTCACATGCTTACACAGTCAAAACCAAGAAAAATTCATTGGTTCAACGTTTGTTGGCCACAAGTTACACAGTTCTTAGTATTTGATTTCCTATTGGTTATTGATCCCTTTGCCTTTAATGCTGATTAGGTCCTCACTCTTTGTTCTTTTATTGATCTTTTCCCAGGCCAGGTGTCTCTGACACACCAGGAAGGATGTTTGGGTGTTGACAGTCACTTATTTCTTGTGCATCCTGTGACAGCTCCCAGTCCACTGAGATGCCAAGATCATCAGGCCTAGCCTGAGGAACAGAGCCTCTTGAAAAGAAACTTCCATTCCCTTCCCCCTGGGCAAAGATGAACAAAACCCCTGACTAAAGTTAGTTAAAAATGTTAGAAGCTGCATGATTTCCAATACCACCCCTCCCCATTGCTACTCTGTGTCCCCATGCTCCTCCATCTCCCTTATGCACACACCTGTCCCCAGGTTCCTTCAAGTGTCCCTCATGTCCCACCTGTCACCCCATGTATCCCAAGTATCCTCATGTTTCCCACGTGTCCCCAGTGTCCCCTGTGTATCCATGTTCCCAGCCTATCCCCCATCCCCTTATGTCTGTGCCCTGTGGCAGGAGGTGCCTGGAGTCTTCCTGGCCAGCTAGGACACCCTTCTAGTGGCCCCATGTTCCTCTGGGAGACAAAAAGTAGAGGGGGAGAAGACCCTGAATATAGGGGGCGGGACCCCAACAGCATGGCAAACAGGACAGGGCAAGAGCATCCTTCCTCCATTTCATTTTTGGGACCCTGCTGATGGGACAGGGGACACTATACCCCTTCATGGAATGAGTCCCAACCCATGGATCTGGGCCCCTCTGCATGGGATTGGAACCCCCCTCCAATTAATGGCCTTGAGACTCTCACATGCAACTGATTTACCTTCCTGGAACTGAGACCTTTGCCTTGGGATTGGAACACACACCCCCTCCTCCCATGGGATTGGGGGACCCATCATTAGACTGGACACTCCCCTCCCCAAAAAGCTGGGATGCCCCTGAAAATTGGACATACCCCTCATGTGACTGGGCACAAAAGCTCCATCATCAGCCCCTGCTCCCCCATCACCAGGCACCCTCAGGGGCCCCCTGGAGCTGAGGGTGGCACTAAGCAAGGTGGCCACTAAGCCCACCTGTGTGGGTGGGGGGCCACAGGGAGGCCAAAACCCTACATGAGATAGCCTCTGGGCTGGGGTCCTAAAGAAGGACCCCAGGGCTGAAAATCTGTTGACAGAGTAATGGAGAAGAATTCATTGGCAATGTCTATGGTGGCAAAAATTTGCTGCCTTGGATTTCAGCTCACACCACAGTTCCAAAAGGTCCAGCATGGCAGCATTCAGTGATGGTGTGACTTCATTCAGGCCATGGCAGTCCACTGTCAGTGTCCACTCACCACAGGATTCAGGTAGGGGCCATGTGGCGTGAGCACGTCTTGGTGAGCATGCCAGCTCTCCAGTTCATGCATCATCTCACGGATGGGGTCCTGAAGTCCCAGTCGGTGCCATGTTGCCAGTAGGACACTGTTGTGCTGGCCATCAGTACCTGCTGTTCTTCAACCCTCAGCTGTGGGTGAAGTTAACCCCCCTGGGATGGGCCCCTGTGTTGTAATTTGATAAAAGGAGATAAAAGGAATGAATGAATTTACCCCTCCCCATCTCCCTCCGGTCCCGGTCCCCTGTCTCCCTGCCCATCTCCTTCCAGTTCCCGGTCCCCTGTCTCCCTGTTCTCCTGATCTTCCTGTCCTCTGACCCTGGCCCAAGTGGCCTCAGCCCATTGGCTGTCAGCCAAGTCCCCTCCCCTCCTTTCTCCTGAATGCCCCGGTCCCTGGAGAGGCTCGCTCTCTTTTGCCATGCTACCGCAAGGAATAAACTAACCTGAGAAGAAAGGGCCTCTTTTGTCCTTCTTATTCATGCTGGTCACCTGTCTAATCTTAAATAATTAGGATTTAGACACAGTGTATCGGCAGTTGGCAGTCCAACGTGGGGCTTGATTTTAAAGAGCCCACTTTTAGCTAAAGTTCCAGTTTTAGGAATTTGTAAGGCTAGTTGTGCTGTTCAACTACCTCCTATGCTTCGGAGCTGTTTTTAACAGCCCCAGGCACAGGAGGACAGAGCTGGATACCTCCTCCAGGAATCGGAGAGAGCCGTCTCTTGAATAGGACTTTCACACAGCCACATCGCAGCCGCAACTCGTCTAAGAAAGGTAAAATCCCCTCGAGGGAGGCGCGGACCCCAAAGTAGCCCCAAAGTACCGGGGAGGGGGGTTTTCTGGATGGGCTTGCCACAGAGTGCGCGGGGGGAGGGCAGGGTATCCCGTGGGGTGGCGGCGGCGCGGCAGTTATGGTGCAGGGCGACTCCAGGTGGAGTGCGGGTATTGCGTAATCCCGCCTAAACCGTCCGGCTGGTGCGGCACGGGGAGGCTCCACGTGGTTCAGCCAGCTCAGCCCGGCGTGCGCTGGCGTTACTGGCGGAGGCACAGCCACAGGGATTCCCCGAAAGCAGGATTTCCCCAGCAACGGCTGTGTCGCCATAACGCTAGCCACATGTGTTAACAAAGACCCATCCCCCATCACCTGGGTCAAGCAAACTAACTGTTATTGTGTAGCTTTTGTGTGAAAGCAAGGGATATTGTGCGGATTGCTTTTATAACATCAGAATGGAGGGGCATTTGTCTGCACAACAGAAGAGTATTATTTCTCAGCTTAAAGAAATGTTAAATGCAAAGGATGTGGTAATTTCTAAAAAACAGATTGAAAAGTTTGTTAGCTGGCTGTCTCAAGAAGTTACAGATTTTGAAAAACAAAATATTAATTTGGTTTTATTTTGGGACAGTGTAGGAGATTTATTAACTTCTAAAATAGAGAAATGTAATACCACTGCTGCCTTATTCCTACCTATATTTTTAAATATTCGCAAACAATTATTACAATTAGAAAATAAAGATCAGCCACAGAAAAATTCTTTAAAACCCTCTTTACCCAATTCTGATCCCTCTGTCCCTGAATTAAAAGAGAAATTGGAGATACCTCAAGAAACTAAGTCCGAAGATCCCCCAATGTATATGGACTTAGAAACTTCTGAGCAGCCTGCTACAAATTCTTTACTTTATCCCTCTCTCTCATCTTTACCTCCAGAGCATAGCAATTTAGAAAATAACCTTTCTCTAGTCCAGGGGGAAAAACCTGTAGCACCTTCTTACAATATGCCTTCTTCTTCATATAATCCATTTCTGACTTCACCACCTTTTCCTGCTCAGTATTTCCCTGGTTCCTTTAATCCATTTTTCCCATCTTGTAACCCTACACCAACTAACCCCTTCAATCACAGCAGGATCGAAAAAAGAGATAGCCCCGGGGGAGCAGGAGGAGGCGGAGGGGAAGGATGCAGCTTAGATAAACAGGTTTTGCCTGCAGAGACAGAGAACATATCATTAACCCCTCAGCTAATAATTTACCCTGAACCTGACAACATTATACAAGCTGCTCTGGTAGTCTATTTAGGTAGAAAAAATGGCAAGCAAAGCTACCAACCACTATCATACCAGGATAAGAAAGAAATTTATAAGGTGCAAAGGGAATTTGGGAGACAGAGTGAAATATTTAAGGGAATTATGAGAGCAACTTTTACATCAAATGAGTTAGTCCCACACAATTTAAAAGACTTTTTCAGCTGTTTGCTAACTCCGGCTGAGTATGAATTATGGTTTAATATTTGGAAACATTTCTTAAGCACTCTTTTAACAGAACTTCACCAAAATCCTGAAAATTCCAAAGATTCAGATGATAATGAAATTACATTAGACCATTTATGTGGGGAGGGGGAATTACATTGCCCTGAAAAGCAAACTCGGTTATTGTCTAGATTTATTTTGGATAAAGTTTGTGATATAGCTGAAAAAGCCTTTATCAAATTACCAACAGTTGAAGTAACTGGTAGTTATGTTAATGTTAAACAATATTGTTCTGAGAATTTTTTAAGCTTTGTAGATTGGTTAAAGACACAGGTGGAGAGACAAGTGCACAATCCAGCTACACAAGCAGAACTAAGGAACTAGCACAGAAAAACGCAAATGAAGCCTGTCGGAGAGTTATTCTGAGCCTTCCACTGTATCCGGAACCAACCTTAGCACAGATGATAGAAACCTGCACCAGCAAAGCAGAGCTGTTCAGTGCACCGGAGAGGACCCCAAGGCCAGCACCACCTAAGCCTTCAGCAGCTGAATCACCACAGATGAAGAAGCCGCAGATGTCATCTGAGCAGCTGCAGAACATTACCTGTTTCTAGTGCAAGCAGCAAGGACATTTTGCCAGAGAATGTCCTCAGAACAAGAAACAGAAGAAATTCAACAAACAAAAAAACTAGAATTGGGGCGCGGGCCTGCCATAAACACCATAAAGTGCCAGGATATAAATTCTGCAGGCTATACTCTGGCAAAAGCCTCTCTCTTAAAAACAAAGGGGGAGGATGGGATGAACTGTGTGGGTATACCAGATAATGTAAATGTCAAATGTTCTATTAACCAAGTCAGGCAGTCTTGTGGCTGTGTTAGGCTGGAGACTACCAAAGGTTTTTATTTCCGATCTACTGAGTGGAACGTTATTACAGTGAACGTGTCAAGCCCTTTAATTGACATGATGGTTTACCACATGGAGAGTGAGTATTTTGTTGTGGGAGACACATGGCACACACACCCTTAGAAATTGAAATAGCTCCCATGATCATGAAAGGAAAAATATCCTGCATCATAATATTAGCACGTTGTTCTCAACCACCATTCTACCTGTGTGCAGGGCAGATTCTGGCCCAGGCCTTTCCTATTCCAAAAGAAGTCACAGGAGATGAAAAGTCACCAGAGGTTTATTGGGTGGAGACGGTGGATGAGAACAAACCCTCTCTAGCATGCAATCTTACACATGGATCAGACCATCTACATGTGCAGGGTGTTCTGGACACAGGCGCAGATGTAACAATTATACCTGAAAGGATGTGGCCTTCACACTGGGAACTGCAACCTGTGGCTGGGAAAATTCAGGGTATAGGAGGAATTAAATTGGCAAAAATATCAAAAAGCATTGTACAAATTGAGGGGCCGGATGGCAGATTGGCCAGTGTTCGTCCATTTGTAATAGATTACAGGTGTCCCTTGTGGGGGCGAGACTCCATGTCCCAATGGGGAATTAAAATGATAATTCCAAAAACTCCTCAGGATTTTTAGAATATATAAAGTAATTCAGGACATGGGGTCTCCTCAGCCTGGGATGTCTTCCCCAACTATGTTACCTAGAGATTGGCAATTGGCAGTATTAGACATCAAAGATTGCTTTTTCCAAATCCCATTACACCCTGAAGATGCTCCCAGGTTTGCATTCTCAGTACCCTCAATAAACAGAGAAGCTCCAATGAAGAGGTACCACTGGAAAGTGCTTCCACAGGGCATGAAGTGCAGTCCTACCATCTGCCAGTGGTACGTAGCTTCATTGTTGTCTCCTGTGCGTGCTCAGAGAAGGGAAGCCATAATATTACATTATATGGATGGTGTGCTGATATGTGCTCCTAATAATTTCATACTCCAACACACACTTGACCTAGTAGTTAAAGTTTTAACCTCTGCTGGATTTCAATTACAGGAAGACAAGGTTCAAAGGATGCCGCCTTGGAAGTATCTGGGCTAAGAGATCACTGCACGGACCATTGTCCCACAAAAACTGGAAATCAATTGTAATCCTAAAACCCTAGCAGATCTCCACTCCCTGTGTGGGTCTTTGAATTGGGTAAGACCTTGGTTAGGCCTCACTAATGAGGACCTACAACCCCTTTTTAATTTATTGAAAGGGGAGAGAGAGCTGGTTTCTCCCAGGGAACTGACCCCAGAGGCAAAAACTGCAATTGAAAGGTACAGAAAGCTTTGTCTGAGAGGCAGGCTCACCGTTATCAACCTGAGCTGCCTTTCAAATTCATTGTTTTGGGAAAGCTGCCACACTTACACGGTTTGATATTTCAGTGGATTGAGGGGCAGGAGATTCACTCCTAATCATAGAATGGGTCTTCCTCTCCCATCAAAGATCCAAGACCATCACTCAGCCACAAGAGCTTATGGCTCAGCTGATTCAGAAAGCAAGGATGAGGCTGCGTGGGCTGGCTGGTTGTGACTTTACATGCATTCACCTGCCAATCAAACTTTCTGGGGAGGGAAGGAATTCTCCTGAAAGGCTGACAAAAGAGATGTTTGAGCACTTGCTACAAAGCAATGCCAGCCTCCAGATATCTCTTGACAGCTACACTGGACAGGTATCAGTCCATAGCCCAGCTCATAAGTTGTTTAATGAGGAATTCCACCTCATACCTCGTGAGAAGAGGAGCAGGAGACCACTCGAGGCACTCACAGTGTTCACAGATGCATCGGGGGCCTCCCATAAGTTGGTGATGGCTTGGAGAAATCCCCAGACTCAGCACTGGGAAGCTGATGTTGAGTTTGTGGAGGGGTCACCCCAGATAGCAGAACTGGCTGCAGTTGTGAGAGCC
Organism: Muscicapa striata striata; assembly: GCA_030060385.1. NCBI lineage: Eukaryota > Metazoa > Chordata > Aves > Passeriformes > Muscicapidae > Muscicapa > Muscicapa striata. Next base: position 19,805 of record JAREIS010000781.1, on the reverse strand, counting down.
TTTGAGAAGTTCTCAGAGCCTTTTAACTTGGTAACAGATACATCTTATGTTGCTGGGGTAGTGTTCAGGGTGGAGCAGGCAGTGCTCAAAGACATCGATAATGAGCATCTCTTTAGGCTGCTGTCAAAGCTAATCTATTTGGTTTCACACAGAGAGCATCCCTTCTATGTGATGCATGTGAGGTCACATATGGATTTGCCAGATGAGATCACAGAAGGGAATCGTATGGCAGACACTCTTGCAGCTCCAGCTGAAAAGGCATGCCTTCCTGACATCTTCCAACAGGCAAAGCTGAACCACCAGCAATACCACCAGAATGTACCAGGTCTGGTCCGTCAGTTCCAGCTAACACGGAGTCAGGACAAAGCTATTGTAGCCACCTGTCCCAGCTGTCAGCTCCAGGCCATGCCATCGCTAGGTATGGGGGTTAACCCCCGGGGCCTTGGCAGCTGTGAAGTGTGGCAGAGAGACATCACACACATTCCTAGTTTTGGATGCCTCAAATATGTTCATGTGAGTATTGACACATATTCAGGTGCAGTTTATGCCTCAGCCCATGCAGGGGAAAGAGCTGTACATGCAAAACAACACCTAGTACAAGCCTTCTCAGTGTTGGGGATCCCTAGGGAAATAAAAACAGATAATGGCCCAGCATACACATCCAAGGAGTTCCTGGAATTTGTCCACCAGTGGGGAGCGGAGCATAAGACAGGCATTCCACACTCCCCTACAGGCCAAGCTGTGATTGAGCGCACACACCAGACACTCAAACAGGTTCTGGCTAGACAGAGCAGTTCAACTGTGTGGATGTTTCCACAACAAAAGCTCTGTAAAGCTCTGTTTACAATCAATTTCTCGAATTGTTCATTTGAAAATATGAGTCCTCCTGTGGTTCGTCATTTTAACAACAGTAAACAATTTAAATTGTCTCAGCATCCACCAGTTTTGGTTAGGGACCCAGAAACATGGGAAACCAAAGGTCCCTATGAGCTGGTAACCTGGGGAAGGGGTTATGCATGCGTATCCACTCCCTCTGGCCCTCGGTGGATTCCCCAGAAGTGGGTTAAACCTTTTGTTCCCAAAACTCCAGCTCTAGCAGAAGGAGATGAGAAGCAAGTAACCATTGCTTCAAAAAGAAGACACCACAGAAGAAAGGAAACAAAAACTTCATAAAGGGCTACCCTCCAGCAGACAGAGACTCAAAACATGTTTTAAAATGTTTGTTTTTCCTTTTAGAAAAAAGCTATCCTCCACTTAACCCTGTGAGGCACCCCATCCAAGTTGTCTTCTTGTTAACACTGAACAGTTTGGCAGCTGCGTGGATCGTCCCACAGCCACGTCAAAACATCTGGGTGACCCTGGCACGAACACTCCAACAGGAAAACATATGCCTGTCCACTGCAACAGCAACAGACCCTATGTCCACCTGCCTGGTAGGAGTCCCACTAAAAGTTAGTGAATATTCAGGCAGCTTTGACATACAGATGCCTAATGAAGCACCTGAATTATTCACTATTTCACCTAAGCAGCCAGCAGAGATCAGAAGAAATCCTTTAAAGGAGCTGCTGCCAAAATTGCCCAAAACAGCCCAGGAACCCCAAGAGTTAGAGCTGCTAGGTTCCTACCCAGCACCATGCTGCATTCAATTTATCCAAAACCTACTGACATTAAAGATTTCCATCTCATACGACAATTTCATAGGGAATTCGTGGCCAAAAGGTGGTGTAGTAGGTTAAACCATACCGCAGCTAAGGACCCAGTTCATTCAAGTCCCAAAATTCTACCAAAGGGATTGTTTTTAATTTGTGGGGATCGGGCGTGGGCTGGGATTCCTTCTCGGCTTCTAGGAGGGCCATGCACCATAGGGAGGTTGTCCCTGTTAGCACCCAACAAAACCTTAATTAGTGATTGGACGCACAAAAATAAATCCGGTAACAAAATACAAAAGAGAAGTGCTGAAAATCTGGACCCAAATTGTGATGCAGAAATTTTCCATTGGGCTAAATCAAAAAGAATAGCTGTGTCTGTGTTCCTTCCGTGGGTTGTTGCAGCTAAGGCTCTGGGTGAATTAGGTCACCTGTAGTGTTGGGTTGTTAAAGAGGCAAATTTAACCTCAACTGCCATAAGCTCCCTCCTAGAAGATGAAGAAGTTACCAGGCGGGCCACACTCCAAAATCGTGCTGCTATAGATTTCCTCCTGCTACTGCATGGACATGAATGCCAGGAATTTGAAGGACTTTGCTGTATGAACCTGATTTCTAAAGCTCCCAATGTCCACGCTGCTCTTCGAGATATCAACCACCTGATTGGACAAGTGCAGCAAGAACCAAAAGATTGGTTCAATGAACTGTTCAAGGGCTGGGGGTTTTCTGGGTAGTGGACTTCCATAGTTAAAACTATTATGTTGTTCACTGTTATTCTTTTCCTTGTAATAATGGCATTTGGGATCCTGCGTCATTTAATTTTTAAGGCCATTAATGGTATCATTCCTTCTACATCATCACATAGAGATGAAAAATATAAAACAATCTAACTCTCCCACTTACTACAAATGGTGGACAAAATAATAATTCGGATTAGAATTAATCTAATATCATCCCCCTACTTAAAAAACAAAAAAATGGGGAGATGTTGTAATTTGATAAAAGGAGATAAAAGGAATGAATGAACTTACCCCTCCCCATCTCCCTCCGGTCCCGGTCCCCTGTCTCCCTGTCCTCCTGACCTTCCTGTCCTCTGACCCTGGCCCAAGTGGCCTCAGCCCATTGGCTGTCAGCCAAATCCCCTCCCCTCCCTTCTCCTGAATGCCCCGGTCCCTGGAGAGGCTCGCTCTCTTTTGCCATGCTACCGCAAGGAATAAACTAACCTGAGAAGAAGGGGCCTCTTTTGTCCTTCTTATTCATGCTGGTCACCTGTCTAATCTTAAATAATTAGGATTTAGACACAGTATATCGGCACCCCTGGAATCTGGTACTCTGAAGAGACAAAGAAAATTCCTTTCTCTATGATATATTCCTTTGCCAAGACTCTGTTATCTCTTAGGATTTCTACTGGTTTTTAAACTAGCTAGATTATTGGGTTTTTCTTTACTTAGAGTTTGAAAGTAACTGGACAATGTTAGCAACTTGTAGTCTTATTGGATAAAATTTCAATCCTCTGAAAAGATATAGAAACCCCTTGTTACATGATGTAATCAGACTCTGCATGCTGACTCCCTTCGGAGAAATAAACTATCTTCGGAACATCAGCTGTGGGTCTCGGAGCCTTTGTCTCTGCAAGCAGGTAGCTGATTGCCTCGAGGACCCCCTGAGCTATTTGGTTCTTGTAGCTCTCCGAAGGCTGGGAAGCACCCAGCTTTTGAAATCAGCTACACTCAGCAGTCCCACAGCAGAAGGGTCCTCTGAAAGACCAAGCAAGGGATTCAGCTGTCTTAATTTCTTCTGTTTCCACAGCAGCTCTCCCAAAGCCCAATGAGGTCCTTTTGGGTCCATGAAATACCTCTCCTGAGGTGATCTATGCCAAGGAGCCTCTAGGCCAGCAACAATGGAGATTTTCTGCCATTCATGCCCAATCAGGAGCACTTCAGCTTCCAGTATAGTCCCTGCTGGGATCCTCCTGTCATTCCAGAAACAGAGATGGATTCTGCCCGTGCATGATGGTATCAGGGTACATTGTACACCCATGTCAACTAAAGCCTTGTGCTCCTATGGCTCTGCTGTGCCAGGCCTTGGATCCACACAGTCCACAGACCCCACTGTCCTTTTCCCACACCTGGCTTGAGCCGGTGTCCCTCTAGCTCTGATCACGGCACTTGTTGCTCACTTCTTGTAAATACAACCTGGAGATCCCTTACAGAGGGTCAGAAGTTACATCAGCCCTTCAATTCTGCCTGATAGTGAGTGGAAAGTGACTGGGATTTTTCTCTGAAGAGTCTTCTGTAGTGTTTAATTTTTCCTCTCAATTCACATAAATGTGCTGCCAAGGTAGTGGTGGGTTTTCCATGTCTTCACCATGATCTGGCAGGTAAAACTACAGGTTACCTCGTGGTGTGCCCCCTCTCTCTTGAGCAGGGGGCACTTGCTCCCTATACACTCTGGTCTGTACTGGTGGGGCATGGGGCACGTCTTTAAATTGCTGATGGTCCTTTCCACAGATGAGATGCAGGCCCATGGGGTGAAAAAGAGACTTTATCCATATTGCCAGTGTTTGTAACCAAATTATCCACTCTTTCCATGACATCACTGCCAATGAGTTGATATATGGTGATGGCACCTCAGTAGGAACTTCTGCCACATGGTTTGTGGACACTGAATCTCATCTGGATCTACAGGGGACTGTAGGTCTGGACACAGCCCTGTGCCATGTGCGTCGGGATGATCCTGCCTGAGCAGGGAGCTTGGACCAGATGACCCACTGGTCCCTTCCAATCGAACTTGTTACAAATGTATGACATTGTTGGCTCGTTGCAAGTATTGGGATGAATGCTATATGTATAATGTTAAAATAACATTTCTATATGGATATAGTCTTTGTTAATAGTAAAAGTTAGACATAAGTTTTTTTTAGAGATAGTATGCTTAAACTACCTGCCTAGTCAAGATAACAGCCCATGAACAGGTGATGAGGGCCCCGGAGCTGACATGACAATTATCAACACTCAACCGACTGCAAAAGGCCTGGACCACCACCCAAATTAAAAAAGATAGAGAGAAATAAAACCACAAGCCAAGAAAACACGCATGCTCTAAAAAGGCGGACCTGAGGAGTGGCCATGCTAAATAGTTCCCAGAAGTAATTGACTATGCATGAAGGTCTGTGAATATGTAACAAATGGATGGATTGTGAAAGGTATTTAAAGGGGTCTTCCCAAAGCAGAGGTGTGCTCCTGGCAGCATGCCAAGCACCCAGCCGTTTTAACCCTTTGCTTTATGTTTGTCTCCATTGTCTCTTTATTAAACCTTTTAATTCTCTCAAGACAGTGAACTGTGTTTTTCACAGTTTGGGGCTCATTCTGGGATTGACACCTCGCCTCCAAGACCCCAGGGGTCCCAGAGCGGGGGACACACCCCGCCCGATTTTGGCGGCCTTGCTCTGCTTCTCCTGGTGTGGATTGGGGGTTTGCAGGTTAGACTACCCGAAGGACAAAAAGGAGACAGATAAAGCAAAAGGACAAAGAAAAGAAAAAGGCTCCTAAAAAACCGCGGCATTTAGCCTCACAATTCTGGTGCAGAAAAGACCCGGACAAGAAAAGGGATTATAAGTACTGTTTGGGGGGGTAGAGACGGAGGGGTGCGAGTGGTGTGTGTCTGAGACACAGGCTGGTTACCCCAGACCTGCGAAGTGAGTGTGGATTTTCCGAAATCTGCAGTTCTGACGTGCTGCGAGGCACCCAGTCAGCGAAGAAATGAAGCGAGAGAACGCGAGTGAAAGAATTCCCCTCTGTGGGTAACCGGGATGGGGTCCCGGGTGAGGGGCTGAAAACCCCTTGGAAAGGAGCTGAGGGTTTCCTGGCACAATCCACTGGGAAACGGGAAAAGTTGCTGGGTTGAGAAAAAAATTCCAAGATCACTCAGGTTTTTTGGGGAAAGGCCCACAAAAGCTGCTGAGTTGAGGAAAATTCCAAGATCACTCAGGTTTTTTGGGGAAAGGCCCACAAAAGCTGCTGAGATGAGGAAAAGCTTCAAGAAATCCAGGTTTTTACTGGTGTTATGTCAAAAAACTTGAGACGTCTGAGCTTTGGAGGTTTTATACTTCGAAGTAAATATTAACCTTAAAAAAAAAAAAAGTAAAAGGTACCTTATTTTTGTGCTTGTGTCTTGTGGTAAGTGTGAATGAATGAACGAAAGTGTATATGGTACTTATTATTGATCTTAATTTTATAAAGTGAGGTGAAATACAGTGTGGTAGGGGAGAAAGCAGTAATATTGCAGTGTTGAGAATAGGCCAGGAGCAAATAAATAAAATCTTGAGGGATGGAGAAAGAAATTTTTGGTGAAATAGGCTCAGGAGAGACAGGGGATGGAGGAATGCCAGTGGAGACGCCTGGAGATGGCCTTTTGGAAATTGTGTTAGATAATTGGGAGGCAGATCCTTTTACAGAAGAAGAGGAAAAAATAAAGATGATTCAGTTTTGTATGATGAAATGGGCGAGAACGAGGATAGGATCTGACCATGTTTTCTGGTCAGGAAGTGGGTCTTTTGAAGCTTGGGTTTGCCAGGCTCTGGGTGCGCTTGTGGATTTAAAAGAACCGGTCAGCCTGGAGGAAGGAGATTGTGCTGTGTGCTGGGTGGGAGAGGAAAAGCTACTAAGAGTAAAGGTTTGCAGAATGTCAGGAACCCAGGAAGGGAAAGAAGGCTGGGACCCCTTGGAAGTGCGGAGTCCCCTAGCAGCGCTGCATGCCCTGCCTCCCCCGCCAGCGTCGTTGGAGCCGTCCCCGCCCACCTTTTTGGCAGCAGTCCCCACAGCCCCGCTCTCACCTGCCTTCATGGCAGCGTGCGCGGCATCGCCCCGGCCCGCTCCTCCTGCCACAGCCCCAGCCCCATCCACCATGCTGACATTGCCAGGAGAAGTGCAATATCAAAATACAAGAAGTTCTATTAGATGGCAAACTTTCTCTAATGCTCCCCCAAAACTAGAAAAGAGCGTTGGAACTTTTAAAGTAGGTCCCTATAGACAGGAATTGGAGTTTATGGTTGACACAGGGGCAGAGAAAACCTGCTTACTGAAAGCCCCAAGAGGCTGTAACATAAGTAAAGATATGATACACATAACAGGGGAAAAAGGAAAAGAATTCATAGTGCCTATTATTAAAGATGTAATGATTGAAGGGGAAACAAAAATTTGGCTGAAGGATGTCTTATTAGTTCCTGAAGCAGGCAGCAACTTATTAGGGAAAGATTTACTACTAGGAATAGGAGTGATAGAAGAAGAAGAGAAAATGAAAGCTGAAATTTTAAACCAGGAAGATGAAGAGAACATAAATAAAAAAGTGTGGGTTGGGGAAGAAAATAGTGAAGGGCTGGATATTGACCCCATAAGGGTCACAACTGAGAGAGGAGAGTGTCCCATAGGTGTACGTCAGTACCCTATATCTTTAGAGGCGCGAGAAGGCTTAAAGCCGGTGATAAAGGGACTAATAAAAGATGAGATCTTAGAACCTTGTATGTCTCCTCATAATACCCCCATCCTGCCAATAAAAAGGTCAGATGGGAACTATGGATTAGTACAGGACTTAATGGAAGTTAACAAGAAAACTCGGACCCATTATCCTGTGGAATTTTACACCTTTCTGAGTAAAATCCCATCCCAGCATCAGTAGTTTAGTGTGGTGGACCTTAAAGATGCTTTCTGGGCATGTCCCCTGGCAGAAGAGAGTCAAAATATTTTTGCCTTTGAGAGGGAAGATCCAAAAACTGGGAGAAAACAACAACTAAGGTGGACAAAACTACCACAAGGTTTTACAGAATCTCCAAATTTATTTGAGCAAGCTCTAGAAGCAATATTACAAACCTTCACCAGTCCTCCTGGAGTACAGATTATCCAATATGTGGATGATCTTTTACTATCCGGGGAAGCTGAAGCTCAAGTTAAGGAGGCTACGATAAAACTTTTGAATTTTCTGGGGGAAAAGGGATTAAGAGTGTCGAAGGGAAAGCTACAGTTTGTGGAATCAGAGGTAAAATATCTTGGGCACTTAATAAGCAAAGGTAGCCGAAAGCTGAACCCTGAGAGGATTGCAGAGATTTTATCTCTTCCTCCTCCCTCTTCAAAAGGGAAATTAGAAAGCTGCTTGGATTATTAGGTTATTGTAGAATATGGATTAAAGGGTACACGCAGGCAGTAAAGTTTTTGTATGACAAATTGACCGAGGGAGATAATGTAGAGTGGACTAGAGAAGACAATGAAAAATTAGAAGAATTGAAGTTAAAATTAGCCTCGGTGCCAGCTTTAAGCTTACCCTCATTGGAAAAACCTTTTCATCTGTATTTCAATGTGGAAAATGGAGTGGCTCATGGAGTTCTAAGTCAGGAATGGGGAGGGGTAAAAAGACCAATTGCCTATTTATTAAAAATGTTGGATCCAGTAAGTCATGGCTGGCCAGTATGTATCCAAGCCATAGCAGCTACTGCTATTCTGGTGGAAGAAAGCCGTAAGCTCACTTTTGGAAGTAAACTGATTGTGTGTACACCCCATGCAGTCCGAAATGTGCTAAACCAGAAAGCTGAAAAATGGTTAACAGATTCCAGGATGTTAAAATATGAAGCAATTTTAATAGACAGTGATGATTTGACACTAGAGATAAACAAAAGTTTAAACCCAGCTCAATTTCTATATGGAGAACCAAAAAGTGATTTGACACGATTGTTTAGAAATTATCCAATATCAAACAAAGATTTGAGGGGATTTGGCAGAACAGGCCCTCCTGGAAGGGGAAAAAATATATGTTGATGGTTCCTCCAGATGTCTGCGTGGAAAAAAGATGTCAGGATATGCTTTGATTGACGAGAAAAATATGCAAACTATTGAAAAAGGAAAACTACCTTCCAATTGGTCAGCTCAAACCTGTGAGTTATATGCTCTAAAAAGAGCACTGGAATATTTAAAACATAAAAAGGGAACCATATATACGTACTCGAGGTATGCTTTTGGGGTAGTACACACTTTCGGAAAAATTTGGGGAGAAAGGGGGTTACTCAATTCAAAAGGAAAGGGATTAATACATGAGGGCCTCATTTTGGAAATTTTAGAAGCATTGAAACTGCCTGAAGAAATAACTGTGGTACATATCAAGGGGCATCAAAAGGGAATGGCTCCAGAAATAAGGGGAAATAACTTGGCAGATCAAGAAGCTAAAGATGCAGCAGAACATGGGGTCGAGAAAGTCATGCTAATTTTGACCCCAGAAAGGGAAGAATTAGAAACTCCAAAATTTAGTGAAGCCAAAGAAAAAGAATTAAGTAAGATAGGGGGGAAGTTAGATGAATCTGGGAAATGGAAGCTTCCTGATGGCAGGCAATTACTCAATAAGGCACTTACTAGAAAAATATTAGAGGATATACATCAAAAGACTCATTGGGGTACTCAAGCTCTGAGTGATCACTTTCTAAGGAATTACGTGTGTATTGGGGTTTTGGATTAGCAAAACAAGTAATTGAAAGATGTATAATTTGTCAAAAAGTAAACAAAAAGGTAATGAGAAAAATAACTCTTAGAGGCTGTGAATTAGCACTCCGACCATTCCAAAGTATTCAAGTGGACTTCACTGAACTTCCCCAAGTACAGAGATGGAGGTTTTTACTAGTAATAACCGACCATCTAACTCATTGGGTAGAAGCTGTTCCCACTGTCAGAGCCACAGCTAATGTGGTCTGTAAAACCCTTTTGGAACAAATTATTCCCAGGTATGGAATGATTAATAGAATAGACTCAGACCGAGGAACACATTTTACATCAAAAGTCCTACAGCAAATCAAACTCTGAGAATAAAGTGGGAATTACATACACCATGGCATCCACAAAGTTCGGGTAGAAAGGATGAAACAGACTTTAAAAAGAACTTTAACAAAATTAATGATTGAAACCCAGATGTCCTGAGTGAAATGTTTACCTTTAGCTCTACTGAGGATCCAAACACAGCCCAGATCTGACCTAAGGGTGTCACCATATGAAATGATGTTTGGGTTACCCTTTCTTACCACCCAACATGAAACTGCCACTTATGAATTAGGAGAAAAGAGTGTTAGAAAATATATCAACACGATTGCAACAACCCTTGAAAACTTGCAATTAAAAGGAATAATCCCTTAAACCACACCTCTAGATTTTAAAATCCACAATATCCAGCCAGGGGAATAGGTGCTGATAAAGACATGGAAAGAACAATCTTTAACCCCACAATAGGAAGGCCCTTTTCAGGTATTGTTGACAACTGAAGCTGCTGTCCAGACCAGAGAACATGGGTGGATCCATGCCAGCAGAATCAAAGGACATGTAGAGAAACCTAAAGAGTGGACTATAACATCTGAACCTGGTAACACTAAATTGACTCTTAAGAAAGGACCAGTTAGTGACAAACTAAGAGAACCCAAATAACAACTTCCATCAATATCTTATCTGAATTCTTTTAAACATTAAACATACTCACTGAATTAAGTATAAAAGGTCTAAATTGTAAAACTGATGTTGTAATACATATAATTAGTAGTCTCATAATGAGAAGTTCTGAGTACCAAATCTTGTCCCTATCCAGATTTAAAAAAAAAAAAAAAAAAAAAATTGTGGATGGGAGTTACTTATGCCTGTTGACTGGGAAATACCTGAGCTAGGGGAACAGTAAGAATCTACAGCTAAGGAGTGTCAAAAACAGCAAATGACCAGGATAGAAGGCAAGACTGAATTGGCCTCTGTATCTGCCACCGAGAAGATCATAACACCTGCTATGGGCTGCAACCCCATAGACATGGGAGGTGGAGGTATAAGCCATACCGGACCTCTGTTATTCCTTTTTCTGTCACTCATTTTTTGCCTTTTCCCCATTGGGAAGTCGGCAAAGCTGTGTCACAGATGCTACCGAAAGCTGTACATGGAAAGACACCGAGGTTCTTTCCTTATTACACATACCCATGTCAACAGCCACTGTTACAACCCATCCAAATTAAGTACTTGTGAACACAATGGGAAAATATTGGATTGCAGAAAACCTTAGAATGAGCAAAGACAAATTGGAAAATGAATTTCCAAAAGGGAAAAATGGATCTGTTTTACACTAAGGCTCAAGATTTGGAAAAGAACAATTAGGGGAAAGAAAATTCTTCCAGTTACAGGGAGGAACGATGGCACAGGTAGCAGGACAGGGGTATACAGAGAAGAGCAATGGCACAGGGAGCAGGACATAGCAACAGAGAATAAAACAGGAAGTGGAGCATGAGATAATCAGGAAGAAAGGCAGAGAGAAGGTTCCCCACTGGACTCCTTAAAATTACACCACAGAACCAATCTGATTGCCTTATATGATGGGACAGTTCCTGGATGGATGAGGGGAGTGAAGTGGGTCTGGGCTCCCTGTGCAGCCCTTTGGAAGGACTCAGCAGGTGGGAGAGGTGGGCAGGGAGGCGCCTCACCTGCCACGTGCCACAGGGCTGGGAGACACAAAAACCAGCTGAGAGCAATGCAACACTCACTGCTCTGTTTCCTCCTAACTCAAACCTGGAGAAAACTCCATCCATCCCTTCAGGGACAAAAATTAGGTTTCACCTCTCAAACCCCTAACATTGTGAGGTGAAGAGAGTGTGCCAGATGAGGACATTTTCTTGGTTGATCTCCAGAGGCCCTTCCAACCACAACTATTCTTTCACTGCCTAAAACACAGGCAAGGGCCTCAGCAACCACTTTCGGGTAGTTTTCCCCATCTTCTAAAGTTTCCTTATTCTTTTCCTTTGCCATTTCAGACTCCTTGCTTAAGGAAAAATGAGATATCAGGATCTGCTGGATGTCCTCAGATTCCCTCCCTAAACCCTGCAGCAGCTGCCAGGAGAGAACCTGCCATGTCTGAGTGAAAATATTTTATTTTTTATAAATATGAGAAATGCTGCTTTTATCTCTAAACCTTCTAAATCTTGCCTGCCACAGCCCATATCACTTCAGAACAGGGGATTTATAAACCTTAAATTCCTTGAGAAAAATAACATTCACAGTTTAATTGTCTTGATTGCACCAAAATACTCTGGTCTTGTGGGATTTGGTGACAGTCAGTGGGAGTAGCCCAGCAAAGGAAAATTATGAGCAAGGGAAAGGTAAAATCTGTACATGTTGAAATCTTGAGAGCAAAGTATCTGCCTTGCACATGTGCTTCAAGGGAGCCTAAATAAGTAGCACCATCATCATCTCTCTTTATTTATAGAAGGTGAAACACTGACTTCTTGTGCAAGACAAAATATGGAAAGTAAACCAACATTTTAAAGCAGCAAATCCATGTTCCAGAGAATTCCCTGACAGAGAAGTAAATCCACGATTTACTCTTAAATTAACTTTCTGGTTCAAACCAAACCTACCTGATCTCCTGTTTGAGTTCACCTGACACCAGCTAGAGCTTGGGAAATGTTTCTTGCTCTGCTGATGCCTCCTTTAGTCCCAAGTCCCTTTCACTGCTGTTGTCCCTCCTCTGTGTGCAGCTCCCCAGCTGAGGGGGTGCTGCAGGTGCCAGAGCAGAGATTCCCCTGCAGCCCTGGAGGAGAACAGAATGAGACAGGTGCTGCCTCTGTGCCCCAAGTGCCTCCACCTGAGGGACTCACCCCATGGAAAGGGACCTGGAACAGGTCCCTTCCTGAGAGACTCATACCCCCCTAACTCATCTCCCCCAGGAGCTTTTCCGTCAGGTTTTCCCTTCCTGAAGCCTGAGTGATGGAGCAGCCTGGGGGGGCACCTGCGTCAGCCAAGATCACCCACCCCCAACCTCCCCCACTTTTAGAATCCCAGGCTGGTTTGGGTTGGAAGGGACTTCAAAGGTCATCTTGATCCACCCCCTGCCATGGGCAGGGACACCTTTCACCATCCCAGGTTTCTCCAAGCCCTGTCCAACCTGGCTGTGGATACTTCCAGGGATGGAGCAGCTGCAGCTTCTCTGGACAACCTGGGCCAGAATCTCACCACTCTCACTGGAATTTCTTCCCAATATTGCATCTAACCCTGCCCTCTGGCAGGTGAAGACTCTCACCGTCCATCCTGTCCCTGACAAAGGCCCTCCCCAGCTCTCCTGGAGGCCCCTTTCTATAGGATATTTTATATCTCTATTATATTTATACCTACATACATCTCAGCCCAGGAAGTAGCTCAGGTAGTCCACAAGTAGTTGTGGCCACCTGGGATAGCCCCTTTTGGGGGGGTGTGGGGGAGTGCTGGGGATTTGGGCAGATCTATGGGTTATTTTAGAGGGCCTCAGGAGGTTTTAGATGGAGGTTTGGGAGAGTCCTGAGAGTTTGTGGGGAGTTTATGGGGGGACGGGGGGACTATGGAGCATTTTGAGGAGACTCTAAGGGTATTCGGATTTAGTGGGGAGTCTGTGGGGGTGTCTGGGGTTTGGGGGGGACTATAGGAGTGTATACTCCAGGTCCCCAAAGTCCTCTCAACCTCTTCTTCACCCGACAGGAACTGATCTCCACCTATCAGAGAAGCTCACTACAGACTCTATTCCCGATTTTTGATGTGTGCAACACGCCAGAATGTTTTTCCTGCAGTTTCCCTGGCTCCAGGAGGGACCACAGGAGTGGCACGAAGAAGCGGGGAGTCTTGTCCATTCCCCATATCAGCAATTGCAGATTCAAATTTTAATGAAAGGCTGAACTTGTTGCTGATACTGCAACAGGGTCAGAGTCTTTCTCTACACTGTCGTCATCACGTTCCCAGAAGACACTTCAGGGGCACTTGGGGAGCAGTAGCGGGGTGCTTGCGGGAATACGAAAAGGTCTGGAGGGGCATTTAGGGGTCGAGGAAGCAGCCGGAGAGCATTTGGGGGTCGGAGGGGACACATAGGGGGCTTTTTGGGGCAAGTACGTGTGATATATATATATATATACCATATTGTAATTCGTGTTTTATATAAAATAAGTCTGCAAAATAAAAAATAAACGAGCCACAGGTAAAGGCAGTGATTGCCTCAGAGCTAGGTAAATTAACATATCTACAGGTCAGACTGCTACCAATAAGCACCTATCTCCTAGGGAAGCCTAGAAACTCACAGGGAAGCAGCATTTCCCGAAAATCCCATCACTCCCCCCCAGGACTGCATTCCCCGACTCTGGATGAAGACCACCACCTAAAAGCAATACACAACGAACACGAAATCTCGTCAAAGAGCAGGAAGGACTTTGTCTTATGTGGACACCAGAGCTGAATTTGAAAGAAACAAAGGACTGTCTCGCTCCAGGCTATGAAAAACAGTATAAAAAGGGAGCCAACCAAGACGGCGGCGTGAACACCAGGGGACCCAGTGCGACAGAGTCTGGGTAACATCGTGTGTTCACCCAACACTGAACCCGGGCTCGGTGTTGTTCTTTCCGGTTGTGGCTTTGCAGGACCGTATTTTTGGTCGCGAAAATAAAATTTGCCAATTTAACCTTTTAATTCGGTTTGATTCGTTTATTATCTATAACAATCTTGGTGACCCCGACGTGATCCTGATTTTGGGTTTGGGGGGGGCCCCCTTTCCGACCAGGAGGCGCCTCGCTGACTTCAGCCACCTGGTGGAATTGGGGAATTCCCCAAAGCCAGTCAGGATCCCGAACTAAAAATTTGAAAAGCCACAATCGGAAAGGGAAAAGTTGGGCCCCGAGCTCTCGGATAAACCGGGCCAACGCTTTTCACTCATAAAACTCGACGTGCACGAAGAATCCATGCAGGAAAAGGAGCCGTAAGTATTGCGTGGTTGAGTGAGGTGTGACTGAGCGCGTGATTGAGACGTGATTTTATCACGAAGCGAGTGCGGACCCCAAAGCCGCAGTTCCATTATCCCACGAGGGGTGTGGTCGGTGACGGGGGAAGCGAACGTAACATGGTATTAACTCTCTCTGTCTCGTGTCAAGCCTAAAACTTGGGAAGTTTTGGGGGTCGGTCATGGGGGGATCGGGAGGGAAGGTACGTTCCCTGGAATTGGGAATTGGTAAACCTCTCAGACCGTAGGGCAGGACGTAGCCCAGGAAAAGGAAATAAGAGCTCGCCTCCTTTCGAAAAACTCCACGGAACGGTTCTCTGTGTGAGGTGAGTAGATTGGAAACATTGAAATAAAGTTTAAACTTTAGTACGGTAGTACCCGGACCTGGCGGTGGTCCTGGCGTAAAACACGGTAAGTAAGCAAAACAATGGTAGCTCGGGAGGGAAAAACCTTTTAGAGAAAATGGGACAGAAAAAGAGCAAACCTCAGGGAAAAACCCCAGAGAAGTCAGCTAAGATAAGATGTTGAAATACTGGGAGCGAGGTTACGGGCCGCATCCCTGCAGGCTGATCCCGTGCCTGTGTCTGAGGCGGAGAAGGGCAGCCGCGCGCGCGGTCGCGAGGGCAAGAAAAGTACCGCCGCTGTAAGGCAAAGTCGTCGCGTGGCTTTGTCTGGGTTCCCGTACTACCCAGTTTACTGGGACAGGTTGGTCGAGTCGAGACGTGATTGCGAGCTCTGCTCTGGCTCAGGCGAGGTGTTGCAAGGCGGGAATAGAGAAGCCGCGAGCATGTCCTGCTCCGGCCCGGCTGCTGCTGCCGGTTTCGTGAAGAGGAGGGGGAGCGGGCGCCCGCTCGCTCCTCCGGGGAATGGTGGCGGGCGAGGCAGCGGCGCCTCGTCCCTTCTCTGCCTGGCCTTAAGCCGGGGCCCGCCCGCTCGTCGGGTGCAATATTTTTGGCTGTCAGTCTGGTGGTGGCCAGCAGCCGGGGCTGGACGCGGCCGGGGATGCGTGGAGCCTGCCGAGGCTTTCCCCGGCCCCTTCCCCGAGGTTCCCGAGCATGGCTCGCTCGGCCGAGGTGGCTGCGCCTCGTTCCCCGCTCCCGACCTGTTTGCCCAGAGTGTGTCTGTGTCGGAAGGGCTCGCGGGGGACGTACAGTGGGGCGTGTGGCCTTGTCTCGGCTTCGCCCGCTTTTGCCGGAGGGGCTCGGTGACGGGAGTCACCCAGTGGAGTTTGCGGGCCGGGGTGGCGGCACCCCGTCCCCGCCGTGTGTTGTTGAAGTCATCCCCCTTCCTCAGCTCTAAGCCGGGGACCCGTGTATTGGGCGAAATTTTTCAGGGGCGGCAGCTGGCCGCAGTGGCTGGCTGCGCAGTAGCACGGGGGAAAACCTGACAGAGAAGCCCCCGGGAATGTCGTGGGCAAGGCGGCAGCGCCTTGCCCTGTCTCGGTAGCGGCTGGTGCGATCGAGCCACCATGCCCGGACGGCCTGTGGTGTCTGGCTGTTGTAGCTGCTGGCGGGCTGGGTTGCGAGTGGCTCCATTTTTTTTCAGGTATGCCGGTGTGCGGGGTGGATCGTGGGGGCTGCCCGCCCGGCCTTTTAAATTTTTTTTTCTTTTTTTCTCACGCAGCCTTGGGCTGCGGCGCCGAGCCAGCAGATCCAAGGGGGGTGGGGCCCCTCCTGGGCGAGGCAGGCAGCCGGACGGGGGGAGGCTCCGGGGTGCTTCTACTGTAAGAAGAAAGGTCACTTTAAGGGGTACTGTAGAAAGCGGATAAAAGATGGAGGGGGGTGTTCCAGGAGGATTGGAGGAGTCGGAGGCTTTTTCGTTTGGGGTCCGGAGCATCCCTGGAGCCCCTGGTGGAGCTGGGGGTGGGACCCAAAAAATTAATTTTGATGTTTTAGTAGACTCTGGTGCTGAGCGTAGCACCGTCCAACAGCTGCCTTCAGGATGTAATATAAGTAAGGAAACTGTGATGGTAATTAGAGCAAAAGGGGTTAAAAGTTTCTAAGTCAAAGCTGCAGTTTGTTGAGCCCGAGGTTAAGTATTTAGGACACTGGCTGGTGAAGGGAAGGAAGAAATTAGACCCGGAAAGGATAGCAGGAATTATATCCCTACCCTCCCCCCGAACAAAGAGGGAGGTCAGGCAGCTGCTGGGACTCCTGGGTTATTGCAGGCAATGGATTGAGGGGTACAGTGAAAAGGTAAAATTTTTATATGAGAAATTGACCACTGACAAGGTAAAATAGACAGAATGGGACGAGGAGGGATTCAAAGAAGTAAAATAAATCCTCATGACAGCTCCTGTGTTAAATCTCCCAGATATAAAAAGGCCATTTCAATTATTTGTAGACGTTAGCAACCAGACTGCCTACGGAGCCTTAACACAGGATTGGGCAGGAGCTAAGAAACCGGTGGGATATGTATCAAAGCTTCTAGACCCAGTAAGCAGGGGTTGGCCCACTTGCCTACAGGCAATTGTGGCAGCAGCATTATTGGTAGAAGAAGCAAAGAAAGTAACATTTGCCTCGTTAGTGGTGTATACTCCTCATGACGTGAGGAGTATATTACAACAAAAAGCAGATAAGTGGCTCACGGATGCTAGATTGTTGAAATATGAAGCCATACTAATACACTCACATGATTTAGAACTACGAACAACCACTGCATTGAATCCAGCTCAATTCCTGTACGGAGAAGCATCAGAGGGACCAACCCACGAGTGTGCGGAAATAGTGGAATTACAGACAAAAATCGGAACAGACTTAGAGGAGGAGGAACTCGAAGGGGAGGAAAAATGGTTTGTGGATGGGTCAGCAAGGGTAATAGAAGGAAAGAGAAAGTCGGGGTATGCAATCATAGATGGGAAAACAGGGAAGTAATTGAATCAGGACCCCTCAGTGCAAGCTGGTCGGCTCAAGCATGTGAATTATATGCGGTTTTTCGGGCATTAAAAAGATTAAAAGGGAAAAGGGGAACAATCTTCACAGATTCAAAATATGCCTTTGGGGTGGTCCACACTTTTGGGAAAATTTGGGAAGAAAGGGGGTTAATAAACACTCGAGGACGAGGATTAATTCATGGGGAATTAATAAAGCAAATCTTAGAAGCTATCCGAGAGCCAGAGGCAATCTCAGTAGTACATGTAAAAGGACACCAAACAGGAATACAATTTTGGATCCGGGGAAACAATTTGGCCGATAAGGAAGCCAAAAGTGCTGCACTAATGACAGTAAGTACCGCAGAAGTTGGGGGGAACAGTACTTGGGAATATCCCCCTTGTCCCTCTCCGAAAGAGGTTGAGGAATACAAGAAGATAGGAGGGACATTAGAAGATGGTAAGTGGAAGTTACCGGATGGGAGGGAATTAGTATCAAAGGACTACACCAGAAAAATTCTGAGAAGATTGCATATGCAAACTCATTGGGGATCCCAGGCTCTGGCAGAACAGTTCCTGAAATTCTTTAGGTGTAAAGGGATTTATGAGCTAGCTAAACAAGAGGTGCAAGGGTGCCTAACATGCAAGAGAGTAAACAAAGCCAGGACACGACAGGTAATCTGGGGTAGTCGCCCTATAGCCTATCGTCCCTTTGAAAGAATTGAAGTGGATTTCACTGAATTACCAAAGGCTGGGAGGTATAAGTTTTTACTGTATTAGTAAACAAATTAACTCATTGGGTGGAAGCTTACCCAAGCTCTAGGGCCACCGCCCAGACAGTATCTAAATTCCTTCTGGAAGAACTCATCCCTCGATATAGTGTAATCAATCATATAGACTCAAACCAAGGAACACACTTCACCTCAAAAAAAAAAAAAAAAAAAAATTATTAAACAATTAGCGGAAGCTCTGAGAATTCGATGGGAATACCATAGCCCATGGCATACTCAGAGTTCTGGACAAGTTGAAAGGATGAATCAGACATTGAGGGCCCAGTTATCAAAATTAATGATAGAAACTAAAATGTCTTGGCCAAAATGCCTCCCCTTAGCATTATTAAATATCAGGACTAGGCCTCATTCTGAGACAGGGTTATCTCCTTTTGAAATGTTATACGGTATGCCCTATGATCATGGGATGCCCGTGGGACACCCAAAAATAGAAGATGGACAAATACAACCATACCTAATAACCATAAGTAAAAATTTACAGGATCTTCGAAAGCGGGGAATTGTCACACAAAATGTTCCTCTAGGGTTCGCCATACACAAAATCCAACCTGGGGATCATGTTCTCATAAAAACCTGGAAAGAGGTTTCTCTCTCTCTTCACTGGGAGAGTCCTTTTCTTGTCCTTTTGACCACAGACACAGCAGTCCAGACAGCAGAAAAGGGCTGGACACACGCCTCCAGAGCGAAAAAGATCGAGACAAGAGAAGAGACACCCGAATGGAAAGTGACCTCCCACCCTGGAAGCCTCAAGCTAAAATTGCATAGGACAAGTAAATGAGCACCTTAGATGAGATAAGGTGTTCAGTTCCTGGGGCAGGTGTTTTCCTTTTGTTCATTTCAGGTGCCAGATTTGTTGTAAGGTTTGGGTCACACATTGTATATGGGGAATCAGGCCTAAAAGTCTCTGTACTAAGTGCCTTGAAGAAGAGCTGTCTCTGACTGACCAAATTCTAATACTTGCCATCAAATTGAATATTATTGAACCAGAGTCGATCGAGTAGTTTTCGCTTGTACCAACACAGGATTGGGGGAAAACTAAATTGCAGAACGGTAATTTTAGAAATTGAGTGCCAGAGAGCAAATAAAGTATCTTGTTAAACAGATACAGTAAAAATTATCAAGGTGGGATGCCTTTAAGAGACGGTATGCAGTTCAGACTTCACATTGGTCCCCTGAAGAATACTTCTGCTGCCAAGAAGATGGTTTCCCTCGCCGCCAGCAGCAACCTGGTGGGCGTAGGCAGAGGCAGAGAAGTACACCTATGGGGAGTCCTGGTGAGCCTGAGCCTTGTCATGTATCCTCTGACTAATGCATACCCAGAGAATGCCCTGAGCCCTGCAATACAAAACCATAATGAGTGTGGGGAGTGCACATGAATTAGTAGCCCTGCTCACCCTGTCCTAGCTAATTGCACCCCAGAGGGGAAAGAGGAGCACTGCACTCTTAACGGCACTCAGTATGTAAAGTGTAAATTGGGGGAGAAAATGGTATGCTATAATCCCAAGGCAAGAAACAGAAACGGGCAATCAGAGACATTTGCTCATAACATTCACAAAAGAAGTGCAAGCCAGACATCTCTTCCCACATGTGAACAATGCAATCGTACAGTTTGGATAGAGGAAAAAAAAAAAAAAAAGATCGGTATTTGTGGCTTATTTTCAGGTAAATCAATTATGTTATGACAATACTCAACTAAGGATGTGTGGCATAAAAGGAAAA